>QMIH01002259.1:90196-106160 GCA_003987875.1 Clarias batrachus | reverse complement strand
GGGGCGCTATAGAGCCGATCATGGAGTAGGACGTGTTTTGTTGGGCTCTCGCTGAATAATAACACTTTATGTTAAAATCCTTTTTTAAATTTCTAGTTTATTTCACTAACTGGTCGGTAATACGCAACCATAACTTGGTGACAAGTTTAGTAGTTGTTTTGGTGTCGGATATGGCTGCGAGCTTGAGAAAATACAAATACAGTGGATCATCCAGCACTAGGCCCAGCACATC
Organism: Clarias batrachus; assembly: GCA_003987875.1. Lineage (NCBI taxonomy): Eukaryota > Metazoa > Chordata > Actinopteri > Siluriformes > Clariidae > Clarias > Clarias batrachus. The sequence goes on along the minus strand of QMIH01002259.1, from coordinate 105,928 downwards.
CTCGGCCCTCAGCCCCGTTAGTGAGACGAGCTCAAGCCGCGCCGCTACTTCATCTCCCTCAAAACCTGAAAAAATGGACGTCGAAGACCTCAAATCACAAATTCTCTTATCCCTCAAGACTGACATTTTAACAGTTATTAAAGAGGAATTGAGAAGTGCACTGACAGAAGAACTGAACTCCATTAAGGGTGAGTTACAGACGCTCAAGGCCGAAATCACCAGTTGCGTCGCGACAACGCGCGCAGAAATGGACCAGATTAAGGCTTCTGTGAGGGACATGGAGGGCGGACTGTCTACATGGTCGGATGAAGTGGTTTCAATACAGWCTACAATAACGAGCCTGCGGGCAGAAATGACCGAACTGAAAGCGAGGTATGACGACATGGAAGGGAAAATGCGGCGATGTAACATTCGAATCCTCGGTGTTCCGGAGGAATCAGAGTCAAGCTCCACCGCGTCGGTCTCTAAACTCCTGACCGAAGTTCTGCAGATGGACAAGGACCTCCTTATTGACCATTCATACAGGAGTCCRGGACCCAAGACGCAAGGAGGGAAACCGCGCACCATTGTCGCCAAGCTACACTACCATCAGGACTGTGTGGAGGGGCTGCGCCGAGCCCGGTCCCCAGGTCCACTGCGCTTTAACGGCGAGCAAATGCAAGCAACCAAATTCATCACTAAAAACTTTGGCATCACTAAACAGTTGCCTTGTGAAAATATTATGAAATAGCAATTATTTAGTCGACCTGATGTGTTGTTAGTATAAAATGTATTTTTTGTATTTGTTTGCTTGAGGTGAGTAAATGTAAATATTTTCCCAGGAAAAATTGAAGATGACAGGCGAAAGGAAGAGGAAAATCGTAGACGAAATGAAGAGCAGCGGCGCCAAGCCCAGCTGGAGCGGGAAAAAAGAATTGAGGAACAGATTAAAAGGGAAAGTGAGCTCGCTGCTAAGAAGCTTTCACAAGCCACAGCGTCACTGAAGCAGGAACAGAGACTGAGAGGACATGAGCTTCACCACCAAACTCATTTAATGCAACAGCCACTAAACATCGAAATTGAAAGAGATGAGGTGAGTTAAAGCCTTTTTAAATTAGGTGTGTGTATGCTCATCTCAATAAATTAGAATATCATTCAAAAGTTGATTTATTTAAGTAATTGAATTCAAAAGGTAAAACTCAAATAGATTCATTACACACAGACTGATATAATAAGTGTTTATTTCTTTTAATTTCGATGATTTGGGCTTACAGCTAATGAAAACCCCAAATTCAGTATCTCAGAAAATTTTAACATTTTTACAAAAGTTAAATACTGGAGACTCATGGTACCACACTCTAAACAGCTAATTAACTTAAAACATCTGCAAAGGTGGGCCTTGAAATGGTCTCACAATCGTGGACCCAATTGTGGTGAAGCAAATTAATAAAATTGTAAATGTTATTCATAATTTTTACAGCTAAACTTACAAAGCAAAAATTTGAATGGGTTGTCCCCAAGAAGGACAGTGATACCACGGAGAACCACAGTGCGTCGAATTGTAACTTTTGTTTCCTGAAACTTCCTGAGGCATTTAGGAGATTTCATGTTACTCAGACTGTGTAAAGAAGGCCTTATTGTTTGTCTTTTGCTATGTCGTAAAGGAATCATATTTAATTTTAATGTTTGTTTTTTTTATCTGAAAGTTAAAATGTGATGTTAAATCTTATTTCAATGGACTGGTTTTTCTTTAACATTTATAAAGGCATGAAGAATAGTACAACAATTTTAAAGGGGTAATTCTTAGTTCATTATTCACTCATGCCATGCCCAATTACACCAATTATACCTTTTTTCTTCAGATAATAACAAAGATTTTTATGAAAATAATTAATGAGTTTATCTGTAAAATGGGCTGCTTGTTTGATGTTTAAATAACACAATGTTCATGACAATAATTCATATGACCCAAGTCTTCATATGATCATAGTCTTCTAAAAAATATATAGATGCATGCAAGAAACACAGTAATATTTAGAAAGTTTAACTGTAAATCAACAGTCAATCATGCAGAGGATGTTCTGACCCCATGACGTAAGTGCATTGTGGAGTTAGGGTTAGGTCAGTGGCTTAATATGAGAAGTAATGTTGGAAGCATGGAGGATTGTCAAGTGTTACATTTGCTCACATCACAATATGCCCTTGGTGATCTTCCCAATGACATTATACTGGAAGCATTGTTTATCTGAAGACATATACAGTGGAACCTCGGATTGCAAGTAACCCAGTTTGCAAGCGTTCCACAAGACGAGCAAATTTTTATATCTTTTGACTTAAATAAACGAGCAAGTCTTGATATACACGTACCAAATATCATCAAGTATCATGTAGCACGCATGCACGTCTTGTTTTGACACTGACCGTTACGTGATCACAACTGAGTCGATGGTTTTTCTCTCTCTCCCACTGAGGGATTGTGGGTAATCGTATACCATGCTCGGACTCAGTGTGTGTGCGTCACTTGTATAGTTAACATCAGTGTGTACTGTTGTGTACTGTTTACTGTAACACTTTGACCATATGTGTGCACGCAAAACATCTTTGTGTTTGTGTGTGTAGGATGACTTTATCGCTAGAGTCCATCGGGTAAACTGGTGTGTGCGTGCGTGTGTGTGCGTGTGTGTGGGGGTGTGTAAAAGTCTTCCTACATAGTAGCCCCCTCCCCCCAACCCACGATTCTTTTCAAAAGTAAAGTGCAGGTGAATAAGTTTTATTTTTACTTTATATTTTATATTAATTATTTTTATATAAATATTTTTGGGTTGTGGAACGAAAATGAATTTCCATTATTTCTTATGGGGGAAATTCGTTTTGATATAGGAGTGTTTTGAAGCACACTTCCGGATGAATTATGCTCGTAATCCAAGGTTTAACTGTACTGTACATCTGGGATGACATGAGGTTGAGTAAATTATGAATCTAGTTTTGAAGATACACAGTAGCAGTAAGAAATTAAGCCTCATTCACACATGAACAATCATACCTGATGTGATGATTGTTGTTTCTTCTTGACACAACAAACATGCTTTAGTAATTTTAATAATGTGTGGCTCAAGGTTCAGACTGGAAAATCTTCATTAGACATATCACTCTGATGGTTTTTGCTGGCAGTTCTGGTGAATTCTGCAAAAATATACAAAACACAAAATTCTTCTAAAACGTCACTACAATATTTCCCACATAACGACAAAATATTAACACCGAAGTTTAAAACTGACATTGTTTCTCTATGTTATATAATGCCATTACTCTTAATGATATTTAAAACACTTTTAATCATTTTAAAATTGCTTGTTGTGGTTTTGAATGATCTACTCATGATGGATTCCCCCTTTAAAAATACTCATTATTAAACAATATTTCTTTTGCAATTTTTTTTCATTACATTCAATTAGAAACTTCATGTTTTGCGTTTAAAACGCAGTAATAGTATGATGAAAAATAGTATAATGTGTTACGTGTTGGTGTGCGAGGCATAACTGCAGAGGATCCAGGTGGTTCAGGGAAAACGATGTTTATTAAACACAAAAGTCAGGGAAACCGTCAAACAAATACACTTAATAACTGAAACTGAAAGTAAAACACGAACAGACAAAACAGAAGACACTACTAAGCATTTGGACATTTAACTAGATAAATTAACAGACGCAAGACCAGGAACTCAAAGACAACCAAACTATTTATAATCAAACTAATCACCAACTCGGTTCAGGTGAGCGTCGCCTGGTCACCTGACCGAGTTGCCCTATGGGAACTGAAGTCATAAACAAAGGAACTACAAAACAATCACGGGCGCTTTGGCGCCCTCTAGGGGTTATCCCTGACATAACCCCCCTTCAAAGGGCGCAACTCCGGGGCGCCACAGGAGGTCCAGGGCATCCCCCCCAGGGTCCAATGTCCGCCCCTCTCACCCAGAGGGTGGCTGTGATGTCCGGCTGGCCGGGTGGCGGAGACAAGGAAAGTGCACAATCCCTTTTGCAGGGCGATGAAGGCAGAGGAAGCTCGATGTCCTCGGCGGCGCGTGACGGCGGCGGCGGAGGAAGAGGAAGCTCGCTGTCCTCGGCGAAGCATGACGGCGGCGGCGGAGGAAGAGGAGGCTCGCTGTCCTCGGCGGCGCATAACGGCGGTGGCGGAGGAAGAGGAAGCTCGCTGTCCTCGGCGGCGCATGACGGCGGCGGCGGAAGAAGAGGAAGCTCGCTGTCCTCGGCGGCGCATGACGGCGGCGGCGGAAGAGGAAGCTTGCTGTTCACGACGAGAGCGCGATGCAGCGGCAGCAGCTCGCTGTTCACAATGACGGCGCGGTGCAGCGACGGCAGCTCGCTGTCCACTATGAAAGCGCGAAGCGGCGGCGGCTCACTGTCCATAACAAGAGCGCCGTGCTCAGCGGCGCGATGCAGCGGCGGCAGCTTGCTGTCCATGACGAAAGCGCCGTGCTCGGCGGCGCGGTGCAGCGTCGGCAGCTCGCTGTCGACGAAGCAGCTTCGCGGCAGAATATAGAGCTCGCTGTCGTCGCCGCCGCTGTGCGGCTGCAAGGGAAGCTCGTCTTCATCGTCACCGCTGCTGAGCTCGCTTTCGTCGTCTATACTATACAGTACATAGTAGCGCTCGCCGCTGTCATCGAAAACAGCCTTGTAGTAGAGCTCACCGTCTTCGTCGTCGCTGATACACGGGAAAGGAGCTGGCAGGTCTGGACCTTCCTCGAGGCGCAGCTGCAACAGCTGTTCCTGGAGGTCAGCTACCTGCTCCTGCAGGTTACGAATGCGCCCTCCATTCTTTTCGGCGCTCCGCCCAACGCTGCTCCAGTCTAGCTGGGAGGCTGCTCCCGGCTGTGCATACCGCCCACACGCCGTTCCCTGTAGCAGCACACTGTGGGGTGTCCTTTCACCCAGGTCACCGCCGAGTCTGGACCACCCGGTCTCTGCACTCCGGTCGGTGCGGGGACACCTGTCCCCCCGAGCTGTGCTACTTTTGAACGGCGTGCGCCGTATCGCCAGCCGGCAGCCATCCCAGTCACGCTGCAGTTTTCGCTCCTCCTGCTCCTTCCTGTCCCGTTTCCTTCTCCGCCTTCCACTACGCCGTTTGGTTCTCCTCCAATTAAACATCGTTGCCCGCCCCCAAAAGAATCTCCCGGGGGAAGGGCTCCTCTGCTATGCTTCTGATGCGGTCTTGCGTTCTGTCACGTGCTGGTGTGCGAGGCATAACTGCAGAGGATCCAGGTGGTTCAGGGAAAACGATGTTTATTAAACACAAAAGTCAGGGAAACCGTCAAACAAATACACTTAATAACTGAAACTGAAAGTAAAACACGAACAGACAAAACAGAAGACACTACTAAGCATTTAACTAGATAAATTAACAGACGCAAGACCAGGAACTCAAAGACAACCAAACTATTTATAATCAAACTAATCACCAACTCGGTTCAGGTGAGCGTCGCCTGGTCACCTGACCGAGTTGCCCTATGGGAACTGAAGTCATAAACAAAGGAACTACAAAACAATCACGGGCGCTTTGGCGCCCTCTAGGGGTTATCCCTGACATAATATATATCAATAAAACATTATCATTATATTCATAATATTAATTTATAATGTATAGTAATTAATTTAGGATTAAAATATTTGAGTTTTTCTTTTTCTGAAGCGTATAATTGTTTTTTTGCTGACTTTATGTATATATAGGCCTATACATACTGTCACGGTGTGCGCCTGTGATGGGCGTGCGCCCAAATCTATTATCGCCCCTCGCTCACTTCGTAGGCTCCCTAGGTAGGCGGCACCCCTTCTGCATGTGTGCAAAGGGACGGGGCCGCCTATGCGGGCCGGCTGGCAGTGATTTAACGTTAATAGGATCTCGGGCTTGCTCCGCATTATAAAAGCAAGGCGCGGAGTTTAGTCCGGGGTCCGAGAAGAGCGTCACGCGGTGGAGCTCGAGAGTGGCATGGGAGTGAGGAAATGGAACGTGCCCCAGAGACTTAAAAGGACATTGGATTTCCGCCCCTTTGATCTCCGCGCTGAGGACAGCGCGGGAAAGAGCTGCACGAGCTCCCACGTCATCCTCCGTTCCCGCGTCGAGCCCGCCTTCGCGTCCCCGCCGCCGAAGAGGAAAAGGCCGCGAGGAGGACAGCGTTAAGGCCGCCGATCCCAGCCGGGAAAGCCACCCAGCCGACGGACGCCCGAACGAGACTCCCAACTGAGGTCGCGCCCACAGAGAACTGGGAGGGGCCAGGCCGGCCATCGACAGCGGGGAGGAACCGAGAGGGAGCGTGCAGGAGCGCTGCCTCGCGTGCTCCGTTCGGCCACTCCGCCCACCGCCGCCAGCTGCGTGCCCGCATGCCGGCTGGGCACTGCCTCTGACCACGCACATGCACACTTCATCCCTTCCCTTTCTTTCCATCCTCCCTCCTTTTACCCTTTCCTTCCCTTATTTATCCCTAATAAATTACCCTTTCCCTCTAAGATCTCGCCTCATGTCTGTGTTTCATGGTGCCACCCGTGCAACAATGGGTCGAACCCGTTACAAAACCCAATGTTCAGCACATGATTGCTGTCATTTTTTTTAATTAAACAGATTTAACATTATTTAAAACAATTCACATATCATTCATATTTCATATAATTACTCTATTAACTGTTATTTATTAATTTAGCTTATGTGGGTTCTTCAGGAACTTCTAATTATAAGCTAAAATGATTGACAGTAGAATGGAAACTGACCCAATACTCCAAAGGTTTTCTGAACAAAATCGCACTCGAACAAATCATTTTACAATAAGAAGAGATAGTTGAGTAAATAAGACATTGAAGATAAACAATAATAATTACTACATCAGTAAGGTAAACAAACAACTTCACATTAATTAAAGTCAACAGATAGAAATGAGATTGTTAGATTTTACAGTATCGTCTCTCAGTCTGAAGGTAAGACACAAAAAGTCATCGCCGAAGAAGTCGGCTGTTCAGAGTGCTGTATCCAAGCACATTAATGGAAAGTTATATGGAAGGAAATATAAGGAAAAAAAAAAGTGTTAGAAAAATGTGCACAAGCAACAGGGATAACAGCAGTCTTGAGAGGATTGTGAAATGAAGCCCATTCAAGAATTTGGGGAGATTCACAAGGAGTGGACTGCAGTTGGAGTCAGTGCTTCAAGAGCCACCACACACAGATATATCCAGGACATTCGTTGTGTCAAGTCACTTTTACATTAACATTTAGCCATTTGGCAGACGCTCCTATCCAGAGAAACTTACAAAAGTGCTTTGTAGTTTCCATCACTGGAACTGAAGAAACAGATATGTCTTAAGTCATCGTTGTTGTCAAAGTTGTTGTCAAAGTTGATGTTGTTTAAAAACTCTTGAATTAGAGGCAACGTCGGAGGAGTCTTACCTGAGCTAAGGACAAAAAGGTGCTTTGGAAGCATGGTTGAGGACATGGTGCATTTGGAAGAATCATTTGTGATCAAGCTTAAACTTCATGGCTGATGGCTTGAGATATTGCTTTATTATATTCTCATAGTCTTCATTCTTCATGATGCCATCTAATTTGTGAAGTGCACCAGTCCCTGAGGCAAAGTGCACACACAGCAGCCACATTCTCTGCCACCTGCTCATGCTTCATGGTTGGGATGGTGTTCTTTTGGCTTGCAAGCCTCCCTCTTTTCCTCCAGACAACAGTTGTCATTATGGCCATAGAAACAACTTTGTCTACCTGTGCAGCTGCAAACTGTAGTCTGGATTTTTTAGGTAGTTTCCAATAAGTGGTTTATGTCGTACTGAGCAACCTTTCAGTTTACATCAATATTGGGTCTCATTTTACTGTGGGTACAGATACTTTTGGATATTCCTCTTCCATTGCCTTTACAGAGTCATTTGTTTTTGAATGATTTGCATATACCAGGAACACCCCTCAAGAACTGTTTTGAAGTTGCCTTGACACTGTCTTCTAGCCATCACAAAATAGTCGTTATTCACTTCACCTGTAAATGGTTTTGATATTACAGTTGCACCTTGGATTGCAAGCATAATTTGTTCAAGAACCACGCCTGTTGTCCAAAGCATCCATATATGAAAGAATATAGAAAAATAATTTAAACTCAGATGATTAATTCCACAACCCAAAAATATTAATCTAAAAATTATAAATATAAAATATGAAGTAAAAATTAAACAAATTAACCTTCACTTTACCTTTGAAAAGAATCATGGCTGTTGTTAGGGAGACGAGAACGAGGAGAGGAGGCGGAAGAGGGAGGGTTATTGTGTAAGATGACTTTCTCACACACGCACACAAACACACTTGCATCACTGCTGTCTGTTGGCTATTTTTTTTTGTGTGACTTTAACAGTGAACCTCTCTAATGCCTCTTTTTGAGGATTTTGCTGAAATGTGATGTTGCATTGTCGTTAAACAAATTCATCTCCTGCACTGCTACAGCCTTTTAAAAACTTTTTCTTCCTTGGGGCTGTTGTTGCAGTACAATCACTACACTTTGACACAGAATTTAAAAAATGCTTTAGGCACACACATGGTCAGAATTGTATAGTAAACAATATATGTGTAGACAGATGTTAAATATACTTCATTTCAAAAGATGGATATAGAAGCATACGCACTAAGACCAAGCATGGGTGACGATTACCCACAGTCCCACAGCGAGAGACAGAGAGAGAGAGAGAAAACCATTGGCTCAGGTGTGATCACGTGACACTCGGCAGACAAAGCGCATATATATTACTCATACTGCAAGAACTCATAAGTAAACGTTTATTTAAAAGTTTTGCTTGTTCTGCAAAACACTTGCAGACTAACAAAAGGTTTTCTGTATATTTGATTAGTGTGTATATAATGTGTGTAATGTTCTCTTTTCATACAGGAAGCTGAAATAGAGAAGAAATTTACAGAACTGCTGTTAGAATATCAGATCACTGAGGATGAAGACTCAGATGAGACATTAATGGACAGAATGAAAACTCTGCAAAATGAGTTAATGGTGGAGTTCTGTAAGAAACACAACCTGTCCAGTAGCTGTGTGTTTTCCTTTGACACTGCAGTTGGTTATGAGTCTCTGCCTCTACATGATAGACTGACTCTACTTGAGGCCGTAATGTGTTTAGTTTTTGAGGAGAATGAGGATGACCACACATATAAACATGACCAGGACGTCCTCATGGAACTGCTGAAACTGTTGCAACATGATCATCCATCACTTGCTTTTAATCTTTTACAGAGCATCCTTCAAACTGATCTGCACCTGTCTACAGAAAGTAAAGAAACTCTGTGTCAGATTGCATTTAACAACACATGGAAATTAGCTGACATAACAGATTTCATGGGAAGGGATTTTGTCAAAGACAAAGAACAAGTGCAGTCCGTACTTCACATTGCACAGACCTACAAGCTGGAGTATGAGAATGTCTTCCCTGCTTTGGATTCACCTGATCCCCTCAGATGGATAAAAAGTTATGTTGGAAAAGAGAAAGACAAAAATGCTGATACCATCATTAGTGAAATGCACAAAGAAAACTACCCTGAGAATGTCCTGACAGTGCTAGAGGATGTTCTGAGATATCTTGAAATAGAGCTTCCTAAACACAACACAGCTGTTCTCAGTCCAGACAACATCCAGGAGTTAAAGAAACTGGTAAAAGAACTGGACTTTAACAATCCAGACCGACAAGTTCTCAAAAGTGTAGTAATGGGAATGTCGGTAGCTGTAAAAATGTGCTCCGTGGTCACAGTTCAAAAGGGTAAAAATAAAATAGTAATTGAAGGATATCTTCCCAGATTAACTCAACTTGCAACTTTGATTGTTTTCCTACTCCCGAAGTCACAAACCCATACAGGTTGTCTCCTTGAAATTGGGACAGGTGAAGGGAAATCCTGTATCTTAGCCATGCTTGCTACAATCCATGCCCTTCGGGGTGTAAAGGTGGATGTTGTGACGAGTTCCCCGGTCCTCGCCTATCGTGATTTAGAGGAATGGAACAGACTGTACAACATGTTTGGCATTACATCGTCTGCTGTTCCTCCAATGCTGAATGATGTCTCACCTGAAGAACTAGAGAAACTGACTCAAGAAGCATACAGACAACAAATTATTTACAGTACTGTTGGGAATTTTGCAGCAGATACACTGAAACAAGAGTTTGAAAAAAAAACAACCCGAGGTGACAGAAGGTTTGAACTGGTCCTTGTGGATGAGGTGGACTACATGACCTTGGATAATGGAGTTCAAATAACTTTTCTGTCCCATGAGTGCAGTGGCCTCCAGCATTTGGAGCAGGTTCTTGCAGCCATCTGGGCTAAGGTATCTGCATGTCGACCAATTGAGGTGGGAGAAACAGGAGATATCATGTGGACAACAAGGGTCCAGAATTTTCACACAGCTGCTCTGATATCAATGATTGGTTCAGATAAAAGCGAAACATTTTCACCCCTGGAAATTTTGTTGCCAGGAATTGAATTCGGCTTTTACTCAGAGGAAGATTTTGAAAACTTGAAGGTCTCTATTAATGGTGAAGGAGGAAAGGAGCATGGAACCATGGAAAATGAGGCATGGAAGATTATCATGGAGAAAACTGGGATAGAACAACAGTATGACCTGCTCAGTGTTCTTGAGATAGGAATGGAGCACAAGGTGGCATTTAACTGTTACACATATCAGTCAGAAACTAGGAATGCTGTTCAGTTTGGAGAGCAAAAGAGAAAAACTGACCAAAATATCAACATGCTGTTGTTGAAAAATGGAAAAGCTTGTGAGATCTTTTCTGAAGATTTACTTGTTGAAGCCACCATTAGTGAGTTGAAATCCAAGATTAAATATTCTAAACAATGCAGTTCAAAAGAAGAAAAAGACACTCTTGTAATCCCTTCTTTCTTGGAGAAATACCTGGACAATCAACTGCCAGTGTTTGTTGAGAATGCACTGAAGGCCATTCAGATGACCAAAGGCAGAGAGTACATGATCGAGAGATCTCTTAGTGCTCCGGGAATAGACGTTAGTGAAGAAGATCAACACATGTACCAAGCAATCATCCCAGTAGATTTTCAGGCCAGTGGAATGTTGGAAAAAAGTAAACGGTGGGGTGAGGGACTACAACAGTTTCTGGAGATGAAGCATCAGTTATCTTTATCATCATTATCAAATGTGACAAACTACATGTCAAATTCACATTTCTTTAAAAGATATCTCAGTGGGAAAGGGATACTTGGTGTTTCTGGAACACTGGGGGGTGATGCAGACAAGGGTTTCCTTGCAAAACATTACAAAACTGACAGCTACGTCATACCGCCTCATCAGCATCGAAAGGTTATTGAGCTGCATGCAGTCCAAGTAAGGGGGGGTACTGAAGAGTGGATCAAAACTCTTTGTGTCACAGTATCAAAAGTCTCTAACAGAGGACAGGTGGTGTTAGTTGTGTGTGAGGACGTCAACACAGCAAATGAGTTGAATGACAAAATGAAAAATGAATATTCAGCAGAAACCAAACATTCAGTTACCCTGTACACGATGAGCGAGAGCCACAACATTGAGAACCAGACATTCAACAAAGGACAGATCATCATTACCACCAATCTTGGAGGACGTGGGACAGACATTAAGGTTACAAAGGAGGTTAACCACGCTGGTGGTCTCTTTGTCTTACTTACCTACTTCCCCAATAATCGAAGAGTTGAAAAACAAGTCTTTGGACGAACAGGTCGAAAAGGCACACCGGGAATGGTCCAGTTAATCCTGAACCATGATCGTCTACCTATGGCCTATAGAGGTCATTCTATTGAAGTCATGAGGGAAGTCAGAGAAGAGTTTGAGTTTAATCGAATAAAAGACATGGAGAAGGAGAAACTGGTTGAAATTGAAATGAAGGAAGAGCTGTTCTCCACATTTTGTCAGTTCCTTACTCACTTTGACAAGCATTACAGTACAGATGAGAAGACAGACCTCTTTGAAGCAAAAGTAAAAGATGTCTCTCTTTACTTCGAGTCCTTTCAAAGTAAGATGGACTATCACCCAGCACTGAACGCTTTGAAGGAGTCATGGGGTATGTGGCTGATGCTTCACACAGGACAGATTAACATACAGAATGACTTCAATAAACTGAAAGAAGACCTCAAGCAGCACTTGCAGGATGCAAGTAACAAACTTCTACAAGGTCAAAGTGAAAACTTTTATGATCACATCCAGCAGGCTTTAGGACGAACTGCCCTGCACTTTCAAAACAAAAAAAAGTGTGACTATAGAGCGAAATTTTATTGGGAAAAAGCCATCGAGTCAGACAGCTACTACTGAGCTGTTGCACTGTACAACCAGGCCTACATTACCATTAACATGGCCAATCAAGACTACAAAAGAGAGGCATGTTCCTTACTTGAAGAGGCAGATGAAGCCATAGATGTTTATCTGTCTGAAACAAGCAACATCCTGAGCTTCCATTCCTTGTCTGTGTCTCGAGATTTTGAGCCACACCACAATGGCAGCTGTAACTTTCAATTACAAATGCAGGCAAGGATGAACATATTTAACTCATGGAAGAAAAATATCGGAAAAATACTTGACATGCTTAGACCAGACAAAGGAGACTTCAAAACTGTGGACTTGACTCTTTACAACTTAACAACTGAGAAGGATTTTGTGTCTTCTAGTGAACTTGGTCTCTTTCGTAATTATGGCCTTGCAGTCATGTTTGAGGTGGAGAAAAAGCCCAAGTTCTCATTTGATGCCCTAATTTGTTTTTTTCTTGGTGTGGTTCAGGTTGTAGCAGGAGTTCTGGTTTGTGGTCTGACAGCTGGTTCCATGGCCTCATTTGGTATTGGTTTGATCTCTGAAGGTGTGTCTGACATGATCAGTGGAGTTATGGGTATGATAAACGGCACTTTTGATTGGGCATCATGGGCGATTTCAAAAGCGATTAGTATAGGAATTTCTCTGGTCTGTGGGGGATTCCGTGTTCTCAAAAGATCAGTCTCCTCTGTAACAAAGACTGTACGTAATGTCTGGAATGGCACCAGATCCCTAAAGAGTGTTGCATGTAGTGCACTGAAATCAGGAAAAAAAATTTTCATTTCTGCAAGTTCAACAGTCAAGTCATGTGTCTCATTGGGTGTAAAAAACCTCACAATGACTGCAGGCAAACAAAATTTAAAATATGCCTGTAAGTACGCGGTTCAAGAATTATCTATTCAAGGAGTAAACACAGCTGTGAACACATGCATTGATGCTGCTCTCCAGAAGAGATTTCGAAAAGGGTTCCAAGACACTTTCAAGACATTGGTCCATTCATCATTACAGCAGAATAAAGACTTTGTTCAAGCACTCACAGATTTTATTAGCTCTGGAATTCCAAAAGCTGCCTTGGAGAAAACAACTGGATCTTACAAGATTACTGAAGCCTTAAAGAAGGAAATGAAGGATCATGTGATTTTGAACACAAGCATTGTAATGAATGATTTGATGGTAAAGTGTAAAGAAATACATCTGGTAATTAACACGCTCTCACAAGTGTGGGACAAATCAGCAGAGTTCATTGCAAAGGGCACTCATAAATGTGTCGGTATGCTTCTGACTACTGCAAAAATGTCCACATCAATTTATGAAATGTATTCTTCCATTCCCACTAAACAGACAATTGACAAAAATTTTGTTCCTGCATTTTTGAGGTCCATGACCAAGCATCCATTATTTGAGAAAATTGATAATGATGGAAGGGACACACTGGATGATGTGGAACATTTTAAAGATGAACTCATTGATGTAGTGTCAGAAGATCTTTCCAATGCCATGGTTGAGAGTTTTTCAGGCTTTGCCACATCAATTCTTACAAAAACATTCACTCAAAAACTGAACTCTATCACTGGAAATGCGGTTGGTAATGTCCTGGGGAGGCATGAAACGCAAAGTTTCTTTGTGAATCAGCAGCATCAATATGATCTGAAATCAGCCACTAAAGGTAAAGAAAGGTCTTTGACTGATGAAGAACTAAATCAGGTCAAGCTCTACGCTAATAATATAACTGATGAACAAAAGCCAGCAACAGCTTTAGAAGTCCTTGTTCTTACAAACAGTGACTTGTTGAAAGGTAAAGGAGTTTCTATAACTGTAGTAGATGCTAAAGGAAAAGTTCTCACAGAGGAGAATTATCCAGGAACAGACCCAACAGCTGATATTATCAAACTGAGGCTGACAAAAACACCACAGACATCTCCAGAGTGAGTGCATTGTATAAAGGGAATCTGTATCTAATACATTCTCTTTGTTGAAATAATTGTTTAATCTGTCTTACAGAACAAGTGGAATATTGAATAGACTGAAAGACAGGGTTATGGGTAAAGACACACCACATACTGGCCACATTGATATCATACGCCCTGACGGCTCTCTGGAAAGGGTGAACTCCGCAAATCAGAACTGTCTTTTTCATGCTGTCATTCAAGCAACAACTAAGGATCCAGATCATGTTCTACAACAAAAAGCTGTAGAACTCCGCAACAAAGTCAGCCAAGAGGTAAGTCGTTGTTAAACTTATTTTATTTCTTTTTATTTAGTTTAAATAGTTTTCAACCATTAAAATGCAGCTCAAAGAGTTTAACAGAAAAATGAAACATTAAACCCTTGCTTACAAATTAAAACAAAATAAAAAGAGAAAATATATATTTTTAAAAATGCATGATAATGAAAAAAAATAGCAGGGATTTAAATTAGGAACCATAATAATAGAAAGGATCAACAAACAGATCTAAATAAAAAAAATTTAAACCGTCTTTAAAAATATTAATAATAGGTACAAAAAAGTGCTGTGATGAGGCCTAAATCATGACTGATACAATTCGTTTATGCCATTCCTATGTAGATATGAGCATAGGTGCTCCACTACTATCTTTTCCAGAATTTTAGAGATAAAGGGGAGGTTTGATATCGGCCTGTAATTGGACAGCTGACCGGGGTCGAGGTCAGACTTCTTAATTATCGGTTTAATAACTGCTAATTTAAAAGATTTTGGAACAAACCCAATGCTAAGAGAAGAATTAATTATTTTCATACCTGAGATGTAGATTTTGAAACTTTTAGTTCTGAAAGTTTAGTTGCACAACTTATTGTTTTTGTATAATTATTTATTTTAATGTGTGCCTCAGTTTTTTTAATCCTTAAAGTCATTTGAAATACCCTTTTTTTTAGTTTTTGCATCTGAGAAAGGGCTTTAAAATAGGAATGTATGGTGCTGTAATGAACTTAATTAATCTCAGTTTAATACCCTTACTTTAAATCCCCTATCTCACCTACGCGGTTTCGCGCTGTGGCCAGAAGTACGGTTCTTCATGATTCACCGCGAGTTTTGGCGCTGCGATTACGTTTCCATCTTTCTGGACACACACACACACTCTCCAGAAATACTCCAGAATTTAAGCAGGCACTGTGTGTGACCCACTCTGCTAGCAGTGCACCGTGATTACTAGGGTTTGGTTTCTATATGGCTTTATATGAACGGATAATAGACCAGTTAAGATTCTAGGATCGCTACAGGGGGGCCAAAATAGTCAATTCAAGTCAATTTTATTTATATAGTGCTTTTAACAATTGACATTGTCACAAAGCAGCTTTACACAATAAAAAGAAGTAAGTTTGTATGCAATGTGTGTGAATCAAAATGATAAGATTGTCCCTGATGAGCAAGCCGAGGGCGACGGTGAGATGAACCA
>QMIH01002259.1:69942-80289 GCA_003987875.1 Clarias batrachus | reverse complement strand
CTGCAGAGAAAAGATCCAGAAATCAAAATCATAATTGAAGGGTTAGAGCGCGGAGTGAAACTCTGTAACTTGAGAGACCAGCCGCTTACACTGGGATTGTGGTTTAAAGAGTGGAATCGGCTTGAGCTGAGAGGTGGTGTTTTGTATAGGAAGAGGCAGGACCGTGGAACCTCTCACTATCAGTTGGCGATGCCTGCCACATTGAGAGACATGGTGTTAAAAAGCCTTCATGATGACATGGGTCATCTAGGTATTGAAAGGACCCTAGATTTGGTCAGATCAAGRTTCTTTTGGCCCAAAATGTCACAGGCAGTAGAGCAAAGGATCAAAACTTGTGAACGCTGTGTGCGTAGAAAAACGCCCCCGGACARAGCAGCTCCATTGGTAAACATCCAGACTAGCAGGCCCTTAGAGTTGGTATGCATGGATTTTCTTTCTTTGGAGTCAGACCAAAGCAACGTTAAGAACATACTGGTCATCACAGACCACTTTACAAAGTATGCTGTTGCAGTACCAACTCATAATCAAACCGCCCAAACTGTTGCTAAAAGCCTGTGGGACCATTTCTTGGTACACTATGGGTTTCCAGAAAAACTGCATAGTGACCAAGGGACAGATTTTGAATCGCGTACAATAAAGGAATTGTGCAAGGTTGCCGGCATCTGCAAGGTGAGRACTACACCATACCACCCGAGAGGCAATCCAGTGGAACGATTTAATCGTACACTTCTTCAGATGCTAGGGACACTGGAAAATGAAAAGAAGTCTCGGTGGMAGGAGTTTGTAAAGCCTTTAGTGCATGCCTACAACTGTACCCRCAATGACACCACTGGGTACACTCCTTATGAACTCATGTTTGGTAGACAACCACGCTTACCGGTTGATCTGGCTTTTGGATTACCGATAGACAATCCCATCAAGTCCCACTCCCAATACGTGCAAGATCTAAAGAATCGGTTGCGTGAAAGTTATGAGGTGGCTACTAAAAATGCTGAGAAGGTAGCAGACCGTAATAAAAGATTTGATGAGCGTGTGGTTGCTTCAAGTTTGGGAGAGGGGGACCATGTTCTTGTAAGGAATGTGCGGTTGAGAGGRAAGCAAAAGCTGTCTGACAAATGGGAACAGGATGTTCATGTGGTTGTCAGRAAGGTTCGGGACCTGCCAGTATATACTGTACGACCAGAGGGAAAAAGTGGTCCTCTCCGAACATTGCAYCGTGATTTATTGCTGCCCTGTGGGTTTCTGCAAGCACGCAGATCTGAAAAGCAGAAAGTAGTCGTCAGAAGGCCTAGAACCAGAGCTTTTCCTAATGATCAGGAGATGCATCAGTCAGAGTCTGTTTCTGAATACTCAGAGTCTGCAGATGAGCAAATTCCTTGTTATGTGCCTGGAAGGATTTTAGGTTCTGAAATTCAAATTATCACAGAGCACTTGCCTAACGTTAAAAAGGGCATTGACTTACCTATCCTTGATCCTACTGAAGAGAACTTACCAATTCAGGAACCTGTATGGAGTAATCAAGAGGAACCTGCAAAAGAACACTTACCCGAGAGGGAACCTGTAGAAGGAAATTTGAATGAGTCTGTAAGAATGGAGATGAGTGAGGATGAATCTGACATGTATTGTATGTCACCTGACGTCTCTGTGAAGCAAAGATCAGAACCAGTCGAACCTCCAGGGTCCTTAAATGAGTTTCTTACTCAAGGAGCCGAAACAGCTCCAACTAATTCTGAATTGCCAATTGAGGGTGAAAATGTTCTCACAAATGAAGTGAGTCACACTGAAAGCACCATAAATGAAGATGGAGGCATTGAAACGGAAGACATCGTTGCCCCTAGACGCTCGCAGAGAGAGAGACACCCCCCTAAAAAGTTTGAATATCCTCAATTAGGGAATCCACTCACCTTAGTGATTCAGTCCTTGTTGCAGGGTCTAAGTAAGGCTGTTAGTTCTTCCTTGGAAGAGTCAGTTGTTGCTCCTGTAATTCATGTGTAGATGCAACGGGACGTGCATATATTCCAGAGGGAAGGGTGTAACCCAGGTTACTAGTCTATCCAGCCAGGAGAGGGTTAAGATTTATTTGTGTGTGTGTGTGTGTGTGTGTGTGTGTGTGTGTGTGTGTGTGTGTGTGTGTGTATACATGTGTAGACACACTCTCTCATTTTGCATTAAATAATTAAATTTCGATGATAAAATGAAAGGAAACATCCCATTTCAAACATA
This sequence comes from Clarias batrachus, assembly GCA_003987875.1. NCBI lineage: Eukaryota > Metazoa > Chordata > Actinopteri > Siluriformes > Clariidae > Clarias > Clarias batrachus. Next base: position 78,066 of record QMIH01002259.1, on the reverse strand, counting down.
TATAAAAATGTGTAGTTTTGAGTAGCCGAGTGTAGCTCCGCCCACTGCCGATTGCGTCATTGCACAACGCGGGCTGATTCACNTTATTTACTGTTAAAATAGAGAAACACGGTAAATCAAAAGGTTGAGCTCAGCCATAAACAAGCGTTTTTCTAAAGAAAAAAAACATTTTATGTCAGGGATAACCTCTAGAGGGCGCCAAAGCGCCCTGTGTTTTTGTGTAGTTCTTTTTTAGTTTCAATGTCATACTTCATTTCCCGGTTTCTCAACTCGGTCAGGTCACGTGGGCGCGCACCTGATCCGAGTTGMTMATTAGTTTTCAYTATAAAAGGTGTGTTTGAGTTCTCGTTGTTTGTCTTGCATTTGTTACAATAAGTTTAAAGTATATGTCTCTTGTTCTATTCGTGTTTTAGTTTCGTTTTTTCAATTAAAGTGTTTTGTTTCATTTAATTCCTTGTTTTGTGTTCATGTTTAATATAAATAAATATCGTTTCCCTGAAAAACCTGGATCCTCTGCGCTTATGCCTCGGACAACCCCGGAGCGTGACATTTAAGTACATTTTATTTCAACATTTCCCAAATCAAAGAAAACTGTATCTGGTGACTTATCTGTAATTTACATTGTTGGTTGTTAATTGCAAATAAGAATTCATTTATTTTTGCTAACTCAGACTTGCTGTTGTGATCATTTCCCTTGCCTCGTTGCAACACTGGCTTATGAGCGAATGTGGTCTTCTGATATGGTCCATGGTGTAAAATCTTCACTTAGTGTTAAATACTAAAACACACAGTGGTTGTAGACGCACAGTAGTGTAGAACCTGCTACACTACCTATTGAAATGTACAACAAAGCTTTTCTGCATGTATTCTACTTAATACACGCTACCTATTGACAAAACCTGCTACCTACCATTCTTTGAACAATTATTACTATTGCCACTGTTGTCACTTTTTTTCAGAAATACTATTGTACTTCAAGGTTACTTTGCATTTTACTTAATTTTACATATTAGTATTATTGATTTGTTTATTTTTATTATTATTTTTTATTTTTTATAATTTTACTTGTGAGTATTTACTGTACTTGCCTTCGTCACTGCGGCTGAAACCAAAGACATCACAAAATTATCAATGAGTTATTAAAATGGTCAGAGTCGGTCTCCTTGCTGTTTTTCCCTGATGCATTCATAATCCTTAGTCTACTTCTGCCGGTGTGCTCTGTAAAACTTTATGCATGCAGTTGAGTGCTGATTAGACTAGGTAGGAAATTAAAGAGGAGAATTACGATGCCAGCTCAACACCCCGAGCCCAAACCTCATTTAAATTAAATTAACAAATACTGTAACTAAACAATATTAAAAACATAAAAAATATTAAAAAATGATTAAATATGTGCTGAAAAAACTGTTGCCCGCAGAAATTTAACAGATGAGGACTCATGTTCATCAATCTGATCTACAGTATGCTTGAGAAACTCTAAGGTCGGAAGACACTGCTTTGTGTAGTTAACATTAAAGAGAAAAAAACGTACACAATAAGCATCAACAACCTCCACCAAAGAGTCTGGAACGCAGAGTACAGGATGCGTCACACAGGCGCAATATATTATACTATTACCATATTATACCAAAGAATGCCAGTTAGAAGTTCTGCCGCAGGACTGCCTGGAGCTCAAATCTCCGAAATTGTTGGGGCACTTTTTTAAATAGACGGTATGTTTAATAACCGATTGATGTTTTGAGCTGTACACACATACATTCTCGCTTAAACAACTCTTAAAACTACACTTTGTGACACAATAACAGTAATATTTCAAACATTTTGCAGGCTGCCGTTTGGAGAAATAAAGAATAAACCAGTTGTTGGGTCAAAATAACCCAACCAGGTGTTCATGTGTAAATGACCCACTACATCTCATTTGACTCAGCATTACCCAACCCAACAATGTGTTTAAAGTCCCCGAAGTAACCCAGAATTTTGACCCAGCATTACCCAACCCAACAATGTGTTTACAGAAACACCCCAGCATTTTTAGAGAATCTTTTTTGAGTTATTCTAATGTTCTATTCTGAAAGTATATTTTTTACAGTTATTTTTATATTTAACATTTGATGTCTTCAAATTTTTTAAAATAACAATAAACAGATACAAACTGAGATAGGCTATATAACAATTAATTCTTTGTACAAATAAAATTATCAGCTAGTGAACTTGATTGTCAGTCTAAACAACATTTAACCAATGCTTTTTTAAAACTCATTATTGTACCGTAAATATCAATAACTCTGGTTCAGATTTTTCATGTTTGTTGTTTGTTTCATTGTGTACTATATTTGGTTGAAATGATAATAAAAGTCTACTTGACTTGAATCACTTTAACGTTTACTGAATATTTAGAGTTTTTTTTTTTTTTGCTGCAAAATAAGATATTAATATGAAAACACAGTCACTGTTCTGGGAGAAGATCTTTGGACTAGAATGCATACTGGCTAATTATATTTAATGAGAAAAATATGTTTTTGTTACAGATTTTTGCCAAACCACATCAATATGCTGAGGCTGTGAAGATCCAGAGCATGTTCAACCACACAAACAGCTCCAATAAATTTAAAACTGAATGCGGAGCAACTGAAGATCAAAAAAAACTATTTTATGAACATATCAAGGACAAGGATGCAAAACAAATTAATAATGATTACAAGTTGGGGGAAGCTGGGGACTATGCAAGGTAACTGAAATTGTTTTATTTAACATTAATAGCCTTAGAGCTGATTATTAAACATTAGTAAGGTGGCCTGGGGAAAAAAACATTTGATGATTCTGCAGCATAATTCTAGCAAAAACAGGATAAATTAATATAATAAATCACATTTTTTTCCAGCTAATGACACTTTAACACATCTTCTTAAAGCAATAAAAAAACTATTTCTCAGAGTTATGTTATACCTGTCCAGTGTCTAGAGAGTGTTTTGTAGAGAAACTAACAGCATACTTTTGATGAAATACAGTGAAACCTTGGATTATGAGCATAATTCGTTCCGGAAGCGGGCTTATATTTCAAAACACCCGTAAACCAAATCATATTTTCCCAAAAGAAATAATGGAAACTCAAATTATTCGTTCCACAGCCCAAAAAAATAAATACAAAATATAAAGTAAAAATAAAACAAATTAACCTGCACTTTACCTTAAAAATAAGGGGTTGTATGACAGGGGCGGTGGGGGTGTGTGTGTGTATGTGTGTGTGTGTGTGTGTGTGTGAGAGAGAGTGTGAGTGAGAGAAAGTGTTCAGTGTCAAATGACAAACATACAAACACACAATAAAAAATGTTTTATGCGCACACATGTGGTCACAGTGTTATAGTAAACAGTACACGCGTGACCGGATGTTGATTATACCAGTAAGAGACGAGCACTAAGACCCAGCAGGGGAGACGATTAACCATAATACCGCAGGCAAGAGAGAGGAAAACCATTGGCCCAGTTGTGATCACGTGACGCTCGGCGTCAAAACAAGAAGTGCATGCGTGATACATGATACTCAGTACTCATAAACCAAGACTTTCGCTTGTTTTCCAAGTTAAAATGTATTAAAAATCTTTGCTCGTCTTGCGGAACACTCACAAACCGCAATACTCGCAATCCGAGGTTCCACTGTAATCTGAAAAAGCATTTTAATTGATCCTCGTGTGTACTTTACAGTAAATGAATAATACCTAAAATTGTTTATTGTGGATATTTTTTTTCAATATCATAAAGCCTTTTAAATATGAAAAAAGCCACCCCTGGAGTGGTAGAGGCCGACCACATCCCACCAAAGGACAGTTTAATTAAACTCCGTAAAGAACTGGACAGCAATCCAAGTCTTCAAAATTCATTCAAAGAAAATAATCCAAGACTCTATGAGTTAGTGATGAGCACAGAAAAGGATAACAATGGAAAAAATCTGATTTGTATGAACACACTCTACTGGGATCATCGAAGTGCGCTGACCACCGGGAACAGTCGTGAATCCAGAGCATGCAGGTCTCAGCTCCATCATTAATCATCATAAACTCTTGTCTAGTTGAATTTATTTCCCTAATATTAACTTCCAAGTTTTATCTTTGTGTTCCCCAGAAATTTATTGACAAAGACTTTATTGGAAAGTCCAGATATGGAGAAAGTGCTGAAGCTGTCATTAATCATGGCTAACCCGGAAAGCTCTGTCGCAATCAAGGGACATAAGGGTAACTCTTGTTTGTCCTAATCTATCTCTTCACATTTTGACACATATCTCTACACCATTATATATATAAAAAAAGATTATTCAAAATTAAAGAGTCACATTACAGAGGATAAGGGTAAATCTTTGAAATATTTTTTAAAAAATTATACTAGGTTGCCATTTTGTCTATTCTAATGAAATATGTATTAACGTGCAGTACACATATAATAAAACAAAACATTTGGTGCTTGGATGTTGCTGGAATTTAAAATGTTTAATTGACTCTGACTCTTGAAAGAAATATTTTATGCAACATACTATTGGAAAACTATTTCCTAGTTATTTAATATAAATATCTAATTGTACTTAACATAAGATCTAGGATACATCCAAAAATATGTATCATTTTAGTAAATCTGTAATGAGCTCATTAAGGACAATTAGGTTCAATTAGGAACAAAGATTTTTCCTTCACAAAAAAACCAAACCAATAAACAGAACAGTGAAATAACCATTTATCTAACTTTCGGGTTTTGCGTTTAATGAAAATTTAGGCATGTTTTTACTTTATTTGCTTAATTGTAGCTTCACTCTAGTTAACTGCAATTAACACCCCATCTACACGTATAAGTTTTTTCTGAACGTTAATTTTTCTACAACAGTATTTTGAGCATGAACATGGGCATAACAGGCATTTTGCATGTAAGTGGAGGTTTGCATTGAATTTAAGGAAAGTAAACTTTAACACAGTGAGCTTTTAGATTTTATCATGTAGTAACACTAGCTTAGCCAGAAAACAGACTCAAGACGGTGTGTCTGTAAGAATAAGCCAAAACCCTACCTGAATGCAGCAAGAGATTCGTTTCTTCATTCAGGAATTATCTTGAAGCTGTTGTTGCCATTATATCTCACAGGGGTTAATAATTATTTCTGATCATCTATAATAGGCAATGTCTTTAAAATACATCCAGATTATTTATATAGGTTTATAAACTTTATATAATTGCATCACAAAAAGACACTGCAATCACACAATCAATTCAGTTACAGTTATACCACACTGACCAAACCTAATTGATACTGTATCTCTTATTTTATTGCAGATAACACCGGGATTCCTCCAGATGCATTGAATCACATGGGCTCATATTACAAGGAAGGATATAAAAAGCTAATAAATAAATATCATGAGAAGCAACTGATCAACGAAACCGAGAAAAAAAATCTGATGACGTGGGTCGACAACAGAAGCTTTTTGGATAAAAATACAGAGGAGTATAAGGAAGTTGAAAGTGTCGTTGATGCTAGAAATAATAATCAAAAGCGTGCAAGAAATAGAGACCAAGAGAGGGGAAGAGAGAGAGACAGAGAGTGGAGGAGAGAGAGAGACAGAGAGGGGAGGAGAGAGAGAGAGAGCTCAGAGGAGGAAGAGGGATTCAGAGTGAGAGAGAGAATATAGTAATTTTGTCACTCTTTGTGCTGCTCTCTGTCTGTCTTTTCAGATAAGTGTCAGTTCATGTGTGAAAATGATTCCACATGCTTCCAAAGCCACTCTTTTACACTCACAGTCCTGAAATATGGCCCATTATTTCCACATAATGAGACTAAACCAGAGCAACTGAAGCAACCAAAGATTCTAACACTTATTATAATTTACTTTCACGATTAAACATAGCTGCAATTTCTATTCACCCTTTACTGTGCAACATCACCAAGCATCCTTCCAGTGTATAATTATGTGTTCTTAACCCAGTTCCAGTCATTTCAAACCTCCTTAGTTTTCTTTGCTGAATGCAGGCCAATAATCTGACCCTACTGAAACCAAAACTAATTCTAAATTTCTTAAGAGAGGAGTGGCTCAGAAAGGAGTTATTTTAGTTATATTAGGAGTTATTTAAAGTCTTTTTATAGAGTTTGTCCATAGAGAGAGTTTATTAGAGACAAGTCAGTTAAGGAAGAATCATTTAGACAGGAGGCATTTAGAAATAATTGTTCAGAGAGTCAGTTAGAGTGGAGTTGTTTAAAGAGTGTCATTTAGATATGGGTTGTTCATCGATGAGTCTATTGGAACTGGAACTATTTAACCAAATAGCTACCATAACATGAAGCTATCCAAAACAGGGTGAATATATCATAAACCGTGAGCTAACCTGTTTGTGCTAAGCTACATAAGGCATACATATGTTAGCATGATTTAGCAGTGTTATCTATGTAGGGCAGTGAACTGAGTTGCCTACTTGATGTCACTATAAGCGTTTCTGTACATCAATTTATTTGTAGAGTTTGAGCCTCTTGACTTGTCGTAGTACTCGTATATCTGTAGATCGCCATTTTGGCTTGTTTTTTGTGTTTAAACTGCTAAATAGTGAAAAGCAAAAGAGATGAGATGAATAATGTGTTTTGTTCTTTTATTTAAACATGATTAACAATTTCTTACTGATGCAGAGTGATGTAGGATTAATGCAATAAGCAAAAGAATGCAATTGAATTGTGTGTACATTGAAATGAGAGGAAAACCATGTTCAGTTAATGGTATCAATGCTGTAGATCGTGTTTGGTGAAATAAACGGGTCAAGCCACGATCCACGAACGGTTCGCCTTCTCCCCTCGTGTCTGTGTTTCTCTACCATCGCACACACACAAATATAACACAACGCAGAGTAATAGGGGCGGTGCTGGAGGCGGATGCACGTGGACGGATGAGGAGAGAAGAGGAAAAAAGGGTTACATCTACATGCTAACCAAACCATGTACAGATGTGTGACGAGCGGTTTTCGAGTTTTGTCGCCGCACCTCACGGCGACGGTATGCAGTTGCTGACTTTTCCCACTGAGTGGCGCTATATAACTATAGACCAGGGGAGGCAAACTCAGTTCCTGGAGAGCCGCAGCCCTGCAGAGTTTAGTTTAGGTAGACGGCCTAGGTGCACATTGCAGGTATGCGAATAAGCGGGGCCGCCTAACTAGGCACAACTGGTGAGCTATCGGCGCTAATGATCCTGAGTTTCTCTCCGCGCTATGAAACACAGCGGGAATGTATCTCGGGGTCTGTTGGGGGAAACTGGACTTTAAAAAGCAGCGCGCGGTAGAGTGACAAGCGAGTGGGGTGATGTGACGCTTCCCAGAGACTTTAAAAAGGGGAATGTCGCCCTTTGATCTCTGCGAGAGGACAGTGTGTGAACAAGCCTTTATAAGACTCCACTTTTATTTAAGTGCACTCACAATGACGAAAAACCCTTATGATTTTTTAAATAATGAAAGTAAACAGGGTGCACTAACTTGAGCGCGTCAGAAAATGTGTAGTGTATACTCAGTGTATACTTGCCTCACAGACGTGAAAAATATATACTTAAAAAAAGCGAAATGTCTGCTTTTATGTAAATTATACATTTGTAAGTTGTATGTATGTAGTGGTCCGCTTTCTGTGTGTTTTGGTGTGTGTGTGTGTAGGGGGGGGGGGGTGTTACCTGAGAGGTGTCAATAAGTCTCAGTGAAACAGAGGCTCTGCTGACAAAAGTTAGGCACATCAGTCAGTCAGTGTGGAAGAGATGTAAACTTTCCTCACCATAACATGCCTTCTACTGTTTTTAATCACTCTATACACAACAAATGAAATGAAAAATGGTCTTATAGACCATTTTTACTCAATATGATATTGTATATACTCAATTGTGTATAGAGTGATTACAACAATACAATTCATGTTATGATAAGGAAAATCTCAATATCTTCCATTCCATGGATTAAAAATGGTAACAATTTCAATTTTAGAATCTGGAATCCAGAAGATGAAGATTAAAAAGAGGCCTGAAGCACTGCAGGTCTTCAGAAGAGCCTCAGATCCAAGAGGGTCTTAAAGTGGGGAGGGGTGCATTTTAGTTTCTCTGAATGTGTAGGTGAGAACCGCTGATTCACACC
>QMIH01002259.1:34177-46942 GCA_003987875.1 Clarias batrachus | reverse complement strand
TTTTTTCTACCTACCCTCCAACCCAAACTCCGGAACAGAGGGGCAGTAATGCACAATAAAGCTGGATGCCAACCGTAAGAAAAGGAAAGAGACCATGACCAGAAGGTGGCAGTAATGCAACATGATGGATGCCAACTGCCGGAAAACACCAAAGAAGAAGAAGAAGGATTTGAGGTCTTGTAGAAACTTTTTGGAAAGGAGTTGGGTAATCATCATTAGTGGTAACTTTATAACAATTTCTTTGTTAAATAACATCTAATATCTAATAGAATTGCCTTATTATCCGGACATGTTTATTAGTGGGGCTTGCGAAGCGGAGCAATACGATTATTATCTCACAGGCTTGTTATTATTCACGAGAGTTTGGCGCAGAATATTAGTCCCGCACCGTTTGTTGTAGACCCATGAACGAGGTGTCATTATTCGGGAATGGGGTGCTGGGACTTTTCTGAAAAAAAAAAAAGTCCCGTAGACTTAACATTGAGTCCAACTTTGACGGATTAACATGTTGCTAGCGTTATGCTCACAATATTAGCATATCGCTAGCATGATGCTAATTATAGTTGCTAACTAACAACAACTACTAACAGCTAACTGTACTATACTCTGTTCTGGTCTACCTGACTGTTCATATATTTATAAATGCCTATTTTCCTTCTTCTTTTTTCTCCAGTTCAGTACAGAGCTTCCTGTAAATCACTTGTGTGTGTGTGTGTGTGTACCGTCCCTCCTCCAAACCTGAGAGAGGTTGGTTTCAGTTTCTTCTCATAATTTATTCACTGTATTCATATCCATTCTTGTGTTTAAAATGTTTATATATTTATTTGACTTCTCTTTGATCACCACCATGTTGTTTGTTGTGCATTAATGTAAAGATGATGTTGTTTAAACATACGTGTAGTTTGTTCATGACTGCGAGTGTAGCTGCTTTAAAAAGTTCTGATCGTTTAAGTTAATATCTGCCATGTTGATTTGTATTGTTATTGTGCAAGTCAGAGTGAGCAGATGATCTTAAGTGCACGTGTTTTTCTGTCACTGTATGGAATAAAATCACTGTCAAAAATAATCGTTCGTTAAAAAACAAAAAAAATTGTGTGTTTTAAATCACCGGCGCCAAAATGGCATATTAGCAGCCGAGCGCTCTCTCATCATGTAAGGTAAGTTTTCTTTTTTTCACAGATTCGTACATGTCTAAGAGAAGTAAAATTACAGAGATGTTTTAACTATAGCAGGGAAGATTTTAGGAGTTTAAAACGGCGACAGGGCGCACGCGCCGTATCGATTCCTCCTCCTTCGGATATTAACGCCTGTGCATGTGGACTTGATGACGTATTTTTGACAGCGGTTTAACACACTACGTTCACGGGCGTCATTTCGCAATTCGTCCGTGTAACAGAGGAGACGTAAAAACGAGTTTTGAGTCTGTAAACGTTCAGAGTCGTGTATTTCGGAGTTGTACTCTAACAAACACACTAAATCTGTAAGCTGTCGTGATCGTAGATTTTGGAATCCAACTCGGACAAAAACACAGAATTACACACACGCATCTTTTTTTTTTACGCACGATTATTTTTGACGGTGATTTTTGTCACTGTTCAACTCTCCTCTCATCAGTTCAAGGCATCGTGGGCATGTAGAGACATTGCAAAAGTTTATCAAAATTCTATCATGGTGAATGCATGCAAAACACATTCACCAAATCAAAGCAAAATGGAATATAAGAGTAGCTTTATTTATTTATTTATTTAGGCTGGGCAGTGTGTATCATATACTTTCACTATTAAATTAATCTGTTAATATCTCAAAAACTGATTGAGCACAAATGTTTGTCTTGCTTGCACAAATAAACTGACATGATTGTGTTCGTTTCCTGATCATGTGTGGGAGACGTCTCATAGGTTTAGTTTTGTAGCTCTTTCTGGACATGTTAAAGGTAACAKAGGCCTGATTATACTGTGCAACAGCTCTGTAGTGGAGGTCTGACTCTTTCCCAATAAGTGCAGGACAGATCATCCTAACGCCTGTTATGATGTGATCATAAAGGTTTTCACCCTGACCTTGTRGAGGTTTGGTACCTGCAAGTGCTGCCTGAGGTCCTGTTTCAGTTTAGWGAGGTCTTTATGTATATTAATCTGTTCTGTGTGAAGTATCAGACATTTCCGTGAAACCCTCGAGAGGAGGCAAAAGCAAGTTTTATTAGAGAGGTTCCTTGTTAAAGTCATGCAAAAGGAAAAAGATTCCAGTGAGCCGACAGAGAGCAATGATTGTGTGTGTGTGTGTGTGAGAAAGTCATTCTACACGATAACCCCCTCCTCCTTTTCTCCTCTCTCTTTAAATTAAATAAAATTGTTGAAATATTTAACTTTACATGTAATGAATCTAAGATATTTTTCACTTTTTGAATTAAATTATGTTCTTTTCAATGATGTATAAACATCACATTGAAATGGTTAATGATCAATTTTTTTTTCTTCTTATAATCCAAGACGTATGGCTCAAACTGTAAAGTATTACACAATAGCACCAGAATCAGGTCAAAGTCAGTGCTGTTACTCGACTGAGTAGTGGGGAGGATAGTGCACATTTACCACATGACATAAAATCTGACCGTAAAGAAAAAGAAAAGACAAAACCTAGCAGGAACCCCAACATTTTAAGACGATGTCATGTACTAGTGTGACGATGTTGCAATTCTGTTTATCAAAAAACACATTGGGTCAACATAGTCTTTCTAAATAAAAAAAAAAAAACTATAATAAAATATGTTAAATGGATGAATGAATGACAAAAATAAGTTGCAATTACCACCTCAAAACTAAAGAATATCAATCCTTTCTTAAAGTCTGAATACATAAGCTCTCTGCACAAAGCTTGTGTGTCTCATGTCTCTGTTACACAAAGTGCTCGAACACTTCTTTCTAAAATCTTATTGTGAAGTGCCTAAAGAATAAATGTGGCATATGATGAGTGCTAGTGTCAGCAGTGACAAAAGACAAAGGATGAGTATTGATTTGGAAGTGGAACAAAATGTGGAAAATCTGTGAGTGATATTGTGCAGGATTGAGGCATCTTGAGATCTCGTAGAGTTTCACCACGTCTCAGCACTTTCTGTACTGTAATGATTGTGTCCACACACTGTTCAAAATACCCAACATTATTTCTTTAATGGAAGGGTACCAACACATTTCTTCATGTGTGTAGCTGTAATGGTGCTCAGTGAGAGAGAACACAATATTGAAGAATGAAGGTTACAATTCAGCAATGTTGCTTAGTCGTGTCACTTTTACAGGATGTACAGTTAGGATCCTACTGAGGCCACTTACAGTTAACCGGCTCTCCTTTACTGTGGATGTATGTATGTATTTCACACCAGCCTAAAGTGCCACCACAATATAGGGGTATTATTTATGCCCCTGGCCATCGGTGTCAGTGCTTTCAGTTTTCTAAATCTTCTTCAATCTATTAGAACAGTTGAGTTTATGCTTTGTAGAAAAATCATAAGAAACATGACAAAGTGTGTTTTCTCTTTTTGTCTTGTGACACTGGAGTGTCGCTTACGTTATAGCAGTAAGAGACAATTAACTTCCAGTGGATTATATGTAACTTCTTGTTTTCAATTTTTCATTTCAGATTCACTATGGGATCAGTTTCAAGTACTGTAACCGTTAATAATACAACTCCATACACGTGGACCGTCTGCATCCTTGGTTACTATGACAATAAAAATAAAAAAGTAATGCAAATATTCAAATGACCAAATTCCATACATTTATGTTATGTGGAAACACAATATGCTATTTGATTCTCTTTTTTACAATCATTTGTTCATGTGTGTGTGAGCATATAAAACTCAAATTCATATCTGTTTCTGTGTGTTTAGTTCATTGTTAGCTCCCACCAAAGACTGACTGAGACTACACAGTTCTATTGGAAATATCCTTTAGTCAAGTTGAAGTATGGAGAGTGCTCAGAGTCAGACTGTCGTGACAATTCACATCTGTGGTACTCATTTTATTACAAAGACAGCCCATCTTTCACTATTCGAGAGAGTGGAGACCGCCGTCATATCCATCTGGACTGCAATGTCAGGACTTATGAAGGGAAGCAGACAACATGCCCAAATTATGGTATGTCATTTCTTTTGCCACTTATGTGACTTATAATAAGTGCTTAGTCTCCACTTGTATTGTGTATGTTGATAGGAATTAGAAGGAGAGGCCCTGAAGATTAGCAAAAATAGAAATAAAAAAAAAAACGTGTTAAAACAAAGAGTAGATGGATGGAGCCAAAAGACTTGAGACTGGGGTGGAGGTTCATCTTCCACCAGGACAATTATACACACACACACTCATTGTCTATACCGCTTTATACAGGGCCACGGGAGCCTGGAGCCTATTCCAGGAGTCTTTGGGGTACAACCTGGCCAAGATGCCAGTCTATTGCAAGGCACACACACGTGTATATACACACACTCGTTTACACACTACAAGCAATTTAGACTGTGGGAAGCAACTGGAGTACCTGGAGGAAACCCGCCAAGAGCGGGGAAAACATGCAAACTCCACACACACACACGCAGACCCCAAGGTGGGAGTCGAACCCAGAACCTGTAAGCGCAATGCGACAATGCTAACCAATAAGCCACCGTGCTGCCTCAGTCACATACAGGTGGACTGCATTTGCTAATTAGAGGACTTCTGAATTGCACTGGATTTTAGTAAAGGATATTTACTAATAAAATATCCTTTATCCTATATCAGCGTAAATGGGGATGAATATAAAGGCATGCCACACTTTTAATTAATTACATTTTTTATGTAATTGAAAACCATTTAGCATTTTCCTTTCACATCACAATTATCTGCTACTTTGTGTTGGTCTATCACGTAAAATTCTAATAAAATGAAGGTGTATGAATACTGCTGCAAGGCACTGTTTGTTTATTGTTGGTTCTAACAAATTGGCTCCTAGTCCCCATTTCAGGCTGATGCAATTAAGTGAGAACCCTAAATTAGGCAGGGTAAACTTGCCTCTGTGAAAGATGCAACAAAGTTCCTTTTGATCATTTTTATCTTTTAACTATTTTTTTTATTTTTATCTTGAACTATGTATCAAACATGGCCCTACTTGAGAGTATTACATGACGCATGACTGCACTTAACAAAAACCCCTACAATGTCTTGTGATATTTCACATTGTTTATTGGGAAAAAAAAAAATATATATATATATATACTGTACATATACACACAGTAAACTTTATTTACAAAAAAGCCACTTTGCTGAAAAACTATGGCATTACTAAACAGTAGTCTTATGAAATAGCAATTATTTAGTCAGCCTGATGTGTTAGTATAAAAAAATATATATATATTTTGGTATTTTTTTTATTTATTTGCTTGAAGTGAGTAAAGTAAATGTAAATTCTTTGTTTTCCCAGGAAAAATTGAAGATGATTCGCAAAGTTGGAGCTGGAGTTCCTTGTTCAGAGTCTTTCGCTAGCCACAGAGTTCACTGAAGCAGGAACAGAGCCTGAGAGGCCATGAGCTTCACCCCCAAACATCGAAATTCAAAGAGATGAGGTGAGTTTAAACTTTTTAAAATTAGATGTGTGTATATGGCAAATCAATAAATTAGGATATAATTAATAAGTTGATTATTTTTATATTATATAATATAATTATAAGTTGATTTATTTCAATAATTGAACTAAAAAGATAAAACTCAATTCCCGTCTCTGTGTGCATGGAGTTTGCATGTTCTCCCCGTGCTTGGTGGGTTTCCTCCGGGTCCTCCGGTTTCCTCCCACAGTCCAAAGACATGCAGATTAGGCTAATTGGTGTTCCCAAATTGTCTGTAGTGTGTGTGTGTGTGTGTGTGTGTGTGTCTGTGCCCTGCGATGGATTGGCACCCTGTCCAGGGTGTACCCTGCCATGTGCTGGATAGGCTCCGCCCCCCGTGACCCTGAATACAGGATTAAGCGGTATAGATGATGAGTGAGTGAGTGAGTGAGATAAAACTCATATTATATAGATTCATTACACACAGACTGATATAGTAAGTGTTTATTTCTTTTTATTTTGATGATTTTGGCTTACAGCAAAGGAAAACCCAAAATTCAGTAGCTCAGAAAATGTTAATATTTTTTACATATTGGCGACTCATGGTGTCACACTCTAATCAGGTAATTAACTTAAAACCCCTGCAAAGGTGGTCCTTGAAATGGTCGTACAACTGTGGACCCAATTGTGGGGAAGCACATTCATAAAATTGTAAATGTTATTCATAATTTTTACAGCTAAACTTGCACAGCAAAAACTAACAACAACAACAAAAAAAATGGGTTGTCTCCAAGAAGGACAGTGATACCACGGAGAACCACAGTGCATCGAATTGTAACTTCTGTTTCCCGAAAAAACAGGCATTTATGAGATTCCATGTTACTCAGACCGTGTAAAGAAGGCCTTATTGTTTGTCATTGCTACCTCTTGAAGGAACCATATTTCATTTTAATGTTTTTTTTTTTTTTATCTGCAAGTTAAAATATGCCCTTAAATCATATTTCAGTGGACTGGTTTAGACATGAAAAATAGTACAATGATTTTAGTTCATTATTCACTCATGCCATGCTCAATTAAACGACCTTCTTTCAGATAAACACAAAGATTTTTTGAAAATGATTCATGAGTTTATCTATAAGATGGGCTGCTTATTTGTTGTTTAAATAACACAATGTTCACAGCGTAATTCATATGACCCAAGTGGATGAATCATAGTCTTCTAAAGCCTGAGCCAATGGTTTTTTTTGTCTCTCTCCCACTGTGGGATTGTGGGTAATCGTATCCCATGCTCGGTCTCATTGTGTGTGCGGCACTCGTATATTTAACATCAGTGCACGCGTGTACTGTTTACTATAACACTGTGACCACTTGTGTGCACGTAAAGCATTTTTTATTTTGTGTTTGTGTGTGTAGGACGACTTTATCGCTAGAGTCTATCGGTAAACTGGTGTGTGTGTGTAAAAGTCTTCCTACACAGTAGCCCCTTTCCTCCCCCTTTCTCCTCACCTCTCTCTGGTCTCAATCACTACAGCCATGATTTTTTCCAAGGTAAAGTGCGGGTTAATAAGCTTTATTGTTACTTCATATTTAATATTCATTATTTTTTGAGGTCTGACTTAAGGTTCTACTTTTAGACTGGAAAATCTTCAATAGACAGGGTTAGGGATGCACCGATACCACTTTTTTGGAAAACGAATATGAGTACGAGTACTTGCATTTCAGTACTCACCGATACCAAGTACTTAATAAAAACATGATTTAAATTTACAGGTAACACCTTTGGTCATATAATTTAACAAAAAACAAGGCACTAGTTTGGAATTAAGAACATTTTATTTAAAATGAAAAGCATGTCGTATGCAACATATTACACAATAAATAATTACAAAAAAGAATTAAACAGTGACAGTGCAACTCAAGTATTTTTTTTTCAGTTTGTTGTAAACGCTGCCGCAATGGACAACACAAGGGGCATTAATAAACATCTTTGCTATCTTTGTCGTGTTGGGATTTTAGGTGCTTGATTAAATAACTTGTGTTAAATGCACTTTGAGCCTCCTCTGGACAATTTCGCTGAGCACAATTTGCAGTCCGCCTTTGTTTTGTCGTCTTCATTCACTTTTAAATAATACCACACGGATGACATGTCTCGTTTCGCCTCGCCTTCTCACCGCTCTGAGTTGCAGCCGGGGTCTGGGGGCGGGCACTCGGCGCTTGTGATTAACCCCTTACACGCCGCTCAAACATAGACATTTCTCAGACCGTGTAATCGGTCCCTGGTATCGGGGGACTTTTAACGAGTACGAGTACTTTAGAAAATGTGGTATCGAGGCCGATACCAGTTACCGGTAACGGTGCATCCCTAGACAGGGTTCTAATGAAGATTACCAAAGAATTCACTCTGAAGGTTCTTGCTGGCAATTCTGGGGAATTCTGCAAAAACGTACAAAACACAAAAATCATCTGAAACGTCACCACAGTATTTCACAAGTACCGGCAAAATGGTTCGCTTTAGCAGTGGGGTAGATAACAGAAATTTCTGATTGAGTTGTTCTGTCACTTCCTTCAAGTCTCTGAAATGTGGAGTATTGTTTGCATCTTTAGAAAAAGAGAAGCAATGCAATGTTCTAGCTGGCTCTCAAGATCTTCTTGTTTCACGGAAAGGTATTCCGCACAGTTCCTCCACAAATGTGGCTTTACCCAGCAATGTGATTCACTACTGTGGGCTTAAATTTACAATTCACGTCATGCTGCTTTGATCTACGAGCATTAAATGTTTAATAAACATTACTTTGAAAATCCTACTGTTCAGTGCTTTTGCTGAGGGGGGGTGGGGGAATTAGCCTTTGTACAAGGTTATGCAAAATCGTATGACTGAAAGTGAAACACTTCTTTTTCAGCACTTGCTTTCCCAAAATCTGATGCATGCCAAGTGGATAAATGCACTTTTGGAGCATTAAAATATGTAAACATTCAAGATTTTGCGGGAGATTCACAAGGAGTGGACAACAGATGGAGTCAGTGCTTCAAGAGCCACCATGTCCAGATGTATCCAGGACACGGGCTACAAATATTGCATTCTTTGTGTCAAGACACTCTTGCATTTACATGAGTGGACATGGACAGAAGCACTGAGCAATGCCGTGCAGAGTTAAACACAGTGCGGCTCGCGCAGCACACAGCGTGCGGTGCGATACTGAAGTGAGGAAAAGATAAACAATAGGACAAAATCCATCCAGTGTGATCGAGTCAGAACCCCTCTGACCCACAACAACATCTACCTTCATCATCCGCACCGGACAGCGTGGAGCCTGGTCCAGCAGAGAGCCTGCGCCTGAGCGGTGAGTTACTTTTAAATACTAACGTAACACTCTAAAAACTGCTGGGTTAAAAACCAAACCAAACATAACCCAGCCGCTGGGTCACTATTGGACAGAACGCGCGCTGGGTTGTTTTGATCCAAGTGCTGGGTTGTACCATTTAACCCAGAATTCTGGGTTGTTCATCTGACCCAACCAGTGGGTTAAATTAACACTCTTGCTGGGTTAAATGTTAGTGTTGGGTTATTTTATTTGACCCAACCAGTGGGTAAAATTGATTCTTGCTAGGTTGACACATTCCATTAGATAATTTTCTTTTTCCCAAAAAAGACCGAAAATGTACACATCACCACATAATGTAAATGGATAGTCACAGAATAAGACAATGTGAATAACTCAATGTTGACAAAAATGTCAGACAAAGCCATATAATCCCAAGATGACCATTTGTTAAATATAAAATAAATGTACTGTATGTACAAATGTACAAATCTTTTAATGCCCACATGACGTCAAACATTCCCCATCTTCATATTTTAACTATTAGTTATTTAACTATTACTATTTCATTTCCTTCAAAATGACATTAAAAACAAAAATAATAAACCTGTAAAAAAATATTATTGATTAAATGTGGGGTATTAAACTGTTGTCCTCAAAAATGTATCAGATGAGTACTCGTGTCCATCAATCTGATCTACAGTATGCTGGAGAAACTCGCAGGTGGGAAGACACTCCTTTCTGTATTTAACATCAAAGAAAAAAAAAATTAAAACAAACATCAACAGCCTTCACCAAAGAGTCTGTATCAATAGCGTTGCCTCCAACAATGGAAAAGGTCTGTCAGGTCCCTCTTGTCTCATCCCCAAGGAACACAACATGGAACAATGCTCCAGTCATCTCCATATCTCCATCTCCTCAACAAACATTAGATGAATGATATTTAATGGTGAATTTACAACTTATAATAAATATTTCATAAGGATTAAGAAAAAGCTTGTTTTAAACTACGACTTAATGATGACGCATTCTCATTTTTTTTTTAATAACAAAACAGAATGGTGAAAAAAATAAATAATCCCACACCATCATATCAAAGCATTTATTTTAAAATATGCTTGCTCCTACCACAACTTCCAAAAAAAAAAAAAAGTTTGACATTTAGATTATATTTAGTAAAATTTGTTTTATTTTTGTGTGTGTGCTACAAATGCATTTTTCTCCTAAAATACAGTCTTGTCGTCTATATAAACTCCCCTCACGCCCATATCAAAGTGCGACTAAAAAGGTGGAAAAGCGAATAAACATGAAAATAAGCTTGCTCCTACCACAACTACAACATTTAAAATGTAGGTAAAAATTTATATAAACTTACCATAAAATACTGCCAGCTTTAAGTGGCCTTGTGTCCCTCGCTTTAAAAATGAAGAATCCAGAAAGTTCCTCATGCTGGTCTCAATTCCAAAAACCGCAAAGTACAGACTTGACTTGGAAGTAGGTTTGGGTACCAAAAACCGGTGCCAATACGACACCGTTACCTGTATAACCGGTATGTACCGGACGGAAACAGAACGTGAATTTCGGTGCCTCATTTCGGTCCCACTTAAATGCCTGAACTGTCGATTGAAATATTTGCTCTCTATGCTATGATGATACAGTTGTAATAAGCATTAGATTCATCAGCGCACATGATCTCTTGTAAAAACTTAAATACTGCATTCATGGCGTGTCAGAAATTATCGGAAAAAAATATTATTTCCTTAATTAGAAAAATCTTGAAGACTTCGGAAAGCTTTGATAATACAAATCCAAAACATTTTATTTTGTAGATTAAAAGTTTATTAGATTAGATTAAAAATTAAAAGCACAAATCATCAGGAAATGAGATCACCCGAGATGCGCGTGAGTGCCGCAACTAACGTTACACTCGCTCTGACGTCAGCACGTGATCTACCGCTATCTTAACTTGCTAAATTGAACACTTTCCGTTAAAATGTCTAAACTAAAACTAAACGGTTGAAAGTGTGGCTATATTTATTTATATAAGGATTCCGACACCGCGACGTGCAGTAAATGTTTTACAGCAGTCACGTGTAAAAGGGGAAACCCGTCAAATTTAATGAAACATGTGAGGGCAAACGGAATAAATTTAAAAGCAGACCGAGGGATGCACCTTGTTTGACAGCTTACAGACAACAGCTGGTACTATTGGTGTAAATGACCCCAGCCCTCATACCAACCGTAGCAAACAGGAGTCCAGCGATTATGATGACGACAGCAGCCTTTCCGCAGGTTAGTTTTAGGCTAATGTAATGTTAACTGCAAAAAGCAAATCTTGCATTCATGCTAACAAATGGTCAAACAATTTGTAAAATACTAATGTAACATGGATTCTGCTTATAATTATGGCTTTCCAGCTAGTACTTAAACTTTTAATATATTGTTCAATTTAAGCATTCAATTTTTTGTTCAATAAAAATGTATTCTTGAGTCATCCACCATCATTTTGTGGCTTTTTTGCCTTTTGCAAAGTATCGGTTCAGGCACTGTTTTGGCACCGGTACCGGTTTAAAAGTATCGATTTGGCACCGGTCTCGAAAAAAACCCAAACGTTACCCAACCCTACTTGGAAGTGAACACTCGAGGGATTGAGGACACAGCGTATAGTGCAAATAGAACAGGATGCGTCTCACAGCCGCGATATATTATACCATAACCGTATTATACCAAAGATTACCTGTTAGAAATACACAAAATGAAATAAATCCGCTGTTTTAACCACTGCAGTGACGTCACAGCCAGCGGTTGTTTTCAGTTGCCGAGGTGAGACTATGTTGGATGGCTACATGAGTGCGCAGCACCGTAGGACCACCTGGAGCTCAAATCTCCGAAATCGTTGGGGCACTTTTTTAAATAGACGCTATCTTTAATAACCGATTGATGTTTTGAGCTGTACACACATACATTCTCACTTAAACAACTCTTAAAACTACACTTTGTAATACCAGAACAATAATATTTCTGACATTTTGCAGGCTGCCGTTTGGAGAAATAAAGAATAAACCAGTTGTTGGGTCAAAATAACCCAACCAGGTGTTCATGTGTAAATGACCCACTACATCTCATTTGACCCAGCATTACCCAACCCAACCATGTGTTTAAAGTCCCCGAAATAACCCAGAATTTTGACCCAGCATGAACAACCCAACAATGTGTTTACAGAAACAACCCAGCATTTTTTAGAGTGTATTAACACTGTTAAAGAGAGTCTCATATTATCACCACATCTCCAGGTAATTATCTGTGGATCTCGTAGTGACATTATAAATGCATATAATAAGATGTACAGGATGATCCTTTCACATTAACTCACAACAAAGTTAACTTCGAATGGGCCTCATGTCTGCTCACTACATCATTTCACTATGCAAAATATAAAAGAGCAGATTGTGATGAACTCAAGTGTTGTGCTTATGTAGCTATTACAGAGTCATATGTACTTTACTATTTATTCTATGTATAACCTTCATGTATATTCTCCAACACATCTCAGAGACACTTATAAAAACTGAGATGCTGATGAGCCAYATAAGCTCCACACACAGTTTCAGGTTATCTGTGATTGCGGTGACAAAATTGAAATGTTGGAAAAAATTTATTAGTACAAGCTGTTATGGTTGCAACTTTCAGCTAATTTCTTGCCTTTATACTTTCTTGCAGACGGACACTGGAGGAAACACAGACTGAGACCTCTGACAGCAGCACAAGACCAGCTAACAACAGAAGAAAGAGACAAAACCTGACGTACAGAGCAGGAGACTCATAATGTCTGCATGAAATCTCAGATTTAGATGGAGAAGCGCTGACTACAGATACAGAGGAAGG
>QMIH01002258.1:56823-77801 GCA_003987875.1 Clarias batrachus | reverse complement strand
CGGCCGGAATATATAGGGTTAGACACACGGGGTTACACAGGTGCTCTTCATTAGTGATTAAGTGCTGACAAAACATACGTAGACACACTAGGTGGGGGTAAAGAGTCGACTCAGTAATCCGGTGAGCCAGATCTTATTTCCCCGTGCTGTGGCGGCACAGATGTTACAACGACACATTCTGTATCTGCAAAGTTAAGCTTGGAAGCAAAATTCAGAGTTCAACTTTCACTGTTGAACGTGATGGAACAAAAAGGACATTTAAAGTTACAATGTGATCAAGAGCTTGCTTCTAGCTGCCTGTGGTTCTATGACTAGAACTTTTGTTTTATACATTACATTATATATACATTATAATATATAATGTAATGTAATGTACTGTAGTGTAACATAGTGTAGTGTAATGTCATGAAGCATAATGCAATTTAATGTATCATAATGTAATTTAATGTAGTGTTGTGTAACAGTGATTACTAGTGATAATTTTGCCAATAAAAAATAATGACTGAAAATATTGGTTGATGACCTTTTTTCCTGTGAGTATGATGAGATGATGATGTCACGGTTATCATTGAACAGTGATAGTGAAGAGCTCAGCATGCAATATTGTTGACGAGAAAAGACAAGCCTAAAATGTGGTTTAAAAAAATTTTAAGTAATAAAATCTGTCCTTATTTTGGTCAACATTTAATTTTCGTCACAATCCGCTGCGATATGGTGTTCATTCATTATGGAGCGAGCAGCAGAGTTTCCCGGGTCAAGGCGAGCGGCGGATCAGAAGTAGTTTGCGCTCACAGTGGCGGGATGTTAC
The DNA here is from genome assembly GCA_003987875.1 of Clarias batrachus. Classification (NCBI taxonomy): domain Eukaryota; kingdom Metazoa; phylum Chordata; class Actinopteri; order Siluriformes; family Clariidae; genus Clarias; species Clarias batrachus. The sequence goes on along the minus strand of QMIH01002258.1, from coordinate 76,993 downwards.
AAGCTCAGTCATCTTTAACTCTTATATTGATATTTGGGCTCATTTTCTTCATATTGAACCACCGATGTGTCGTAATATCTGTGGGGAAATAGTGAGGGGCACACAATCGCTGATTTCGAAAAATATCACAAACCTGAAGAGACGCATCAAGGCATACCATAATAATCACCCAGTTTTACAGACTCTCTGTGGTAATTATGTTACCACATGTTAATATAATTTGTTAACACATGTTGTGATGTTTTTTATTTTATAGTTAAAACGTTGCCAAACACATTAAGCTAATAGGTTAGCAAATGATTGTGACCCAGAGAAGCTATAGAATCACTATAACAGTCCAAGTGTGCAAATTCATAAAAATAAAAAAGTTAAAAACACTGTATTGTCCATCCTGCTCCTATTGTGTTGTAGTTTAAAAAAATGTGGACATGCAGCAGTTGTTGTGATGTTAAAAATAAATATCATTAGCTGAAAACATCAGATGAAAAGATCCATTTTAAATGTTAAGATAATTATTTTGTGAAAAACCTTAAAACCGGGTTTTGGTTAAACTAGATTGACTGTAGGGTTAATCAATAATAACCTTATTGCTAAACTGTTACATTTTCATTGACTAAAACTAGACAAAAATTTCCAGACTTTTAGTCGACTAAAACTTGACTAAACAAAAATAGGATACAATTAACTAAATATGATCAAAACTAGCAGGGACATTTATCTCGGGACTAAAACTAAGAGTAAAATGAAAAATAGCTGACAAAATGAACCTTGTCCTCCTTACACTGGGACAGTCAGAGGGACAGACAGGTAGAGGGTCAGTCAGAGGGACAGAGAGGTAGAGGGACAGTCAGAGGGACAGTGGGATGTGATGCAGCAGATTTCTGCAGTGTGCTATAAGGCTGAAAAGCAGCGGGAGCGCGCGAGAGAGGGACTCTAAGACACGGGTACGCGCGAGACCAACCCAGTGTTACCGGGGGTGTTATGCGCTAAAATGCCCCCCTGCCACGGAATGCGACCCCCCCTCCCCATCCACATAATCTCTATCAAATATTGTATTAGAATATAAATGTATAGGTTTATTATTATCGAATATGATATTACTATTTTAATGAACACTGGGCACGTGACAGCGCCGAGACCATTGATACAAATTCTCATGTAATGTTTATTTTGTGGCACATGTATTTTGCAGGGGTTTGTCATGTAATACAAAAATGTTGACGCTAAATAAATATTGTTTATGATGAAAAAATGAGACGATACAATTTTATCATAAATAGGGTTAAAATATAAAATATATAAATAAAAAAGCATGTATTTTTTTTATTTTCTAATAAAATTCGTTTGGTTTAATTTGTCATTTGTAAATCATAAACCTATGTATTTATGTTCTAAATTTTGATAGAGATTATGTAGGGGGCAATCCGTGACAGGGGGCATTTTAGCGCATAACACCCCGGCAGCATGCGCTCGCGCGCGCGCATACACAAACACACACACACACACACACACAAGTGACCAAACTGTTGCTTCTGTGCGTTTTCTTTTTTTAAGTCCTAAGGCATCACGTGTGTGTGTGTGTGTGTGTGTGTGTGTGTGTGTGTGTTAACAGTAGAGGAGGCGGAGACGCTCTGAGCTGCCGCGCGCGGAGAGAAACTACTTTATCTTTTATGTTTTTGGAGCAAAGAAGAAGATGGAGAGAGAGAGAATGAATGAGTGAGAGAAAGTGTGTGTGTGTGTGAGAGAGAGAGTGATGTCCGGCTGCAGAGTGATAATTAAACCCGATCAGCTGATTGTTTCAGTACGGACTGCGCTCGCGCTCCGGTCTAACGGAACTGCACTTTAATCACTCACAGTGTTACAGGTAAGGACCGGATAGACTCTCATCATCATCATCATCATCATATAAAGGGCATGCCTGTTAGTTTTATCTGTGCACTTATTAAAGTAAACAGAGTGAGGAGTGAGATGTGGAGTGGAGGAGTGAGATATGGAGGAGTGAGATGTGGAGTGGAGGAGTGAGATGTGATTCTCCCGGATCACCGCAGGCTGAACCTCAGAGACAGGGAGAAGAACCTCATCATTATAATGCAGTTTTTAATAAATATGTAACTGATATGCAGGTCGACACGTGATTATCGCACCACAGACATAAACTATTAAATTGTGTGATGTTACTTTATTCATCTTTTACCTGCAAAGGAAAGTGTGTGTGTGTGTGTGTGTGTGTGTGTGTGTGTGTGTGTGTGTGTGAGACTGACTTTAATTTACTTTGAGTAATACAGTGCTCTCCTCAAGGTTCCGTTAGATATGTATAATTAATTTAAACTGATAAAGATATAAAATAAATGTACAAATTCCACTCCCAGAATAAGATCTGGTACTGGATGGTACTTTTAGTTCTCTGGATGCAGGTGAATTTCCAGAGGCGTAGTTATTATTAATAGCATTTAGTTCTACCTAATTTATGGATCAATCAAATAAAATTAATATATGTCTACAGTTTATTTATAAAACACAATTAGTCATTTATCATAAACTGAGAATTAACACATTGGCATGTCTCAAAGATATAGGGTAATAAGCCGTACCTGTGCTGCTCACTCGTTATGTGTGTATCTCTTTATGTTCCCTTTAAAATTATTTGAAAAGACATTTATGTTTAAAGGTTCACTTCATGCACACAATACACACTAAAGATACCAAAGGTATATACATTCATTGTGGTAGTGGAACTGAAAGAATTCTTGATATTATATTTATATTCCTTTTCAGCTTCTTCACACAGCAGAGCAAAAACATCTACTAATGGAAGACTGAAAAAACACACAAATCAATTTTTGCACAAATTTATATGTTTTTATTTAAGTTTCAAGGAAAAAGGTAACATAAAGTGGACAGAAGCATTGTGTGAACATGCTGCACTTTTCTGAACCAATTGAGCTCTAAAATAATATTAATCGTTAATAGTAGGTAATAGGTAATAATAATGAGACTTTACATCAGCAACAGACAAAAAAGTCTTCAGTGTCACCTCCTGATTACATATTATGGAAAGCAAATTTTTGGAAAAAAGTAGATTTTTAAACCAAGAAAGGAGATTTGTGATTAACAAAAAGATTCAGTTATTTATTCAGTTATGAAGGTGAATTTAGGATAGAAATGTAAAGTCGAAAAGTATTTTTAAACAGATCTGCATTGATGTTTTTTTCTCCTCATCTGCCCCTCTCCAGTTCTCTCTCCCGTCACACTTCATTCTGGCCGGCCCCGTGTCCTCTAAAGGAGAGGAGGACTTCCTCTCTATAGCGGCGTCTCGGCTCAGCCGCAGGAAGCGTGTGATTGGTGCAGCAGTGGGCGTGGCCATGGTGCTGGTGTTGTTGGTTGCCATCCCATTGTTGGTCCACGGCACCAAGCTGGGCGGAGTCGGAGGTGGAGTTGAAGGGACGCATTACGAGATGCTGGGTAGCTGTAAGATGGTGTGTAACTCTCTCACGCCCAGTAACGAACTCACGCCCGTTTCCCCATCTCCACATGACATCCCCACTCGCAGAGCCGGAGGGAAATCTAGTTTCCGTGGGATTCCAGGCCTACCAGGACCCCCAGGACCACGAGGACCCCCTGGAGAACCAGGTAAACCAGGTCCTCCGGGTCCACCAGGTCCGGGCCCAGGAGGATACATCCCACCATTCTACAGCCCCAAGATAGCATTTTACGCTGGTTTGCGGAAACAACACGAGGGCAGTGAGGTCCTCAAGTTTGACGATGTGGTGACCAACGTGGGAAATTATTACGAGCCCACGACGGGAAAGTTCACCTGCCCTTTACCTGGGATCTACTTCTTCACTTACCACGTCCTCATGCGGGGAGGAGACGGGACCAGCATGTGGGCCGACCTGAAGAAGAACGGCCAGGTACAGTCCCTCCGTGTGTATGTGTCTGTGTTTGCGTGTCTTTCAAACTGAAATTTTAAGTTTGTGGTCTTTTGTTGTGGGCCCCCTCCCCAACTGTGATTGGTCTAAATATCACTTCATATATCACATCATTTAAAACACAGTTGTAAAGTATAAACTGTTTACAAGATATGTAATGGGAGGCTTAAATAAGAGGCTTACATCACCTACTGGTCATTAGAGTAAGTTAGAATATTAACTTGTGTGCAAAAAACCCACAACTCACACCACTCCACACCCAATGCTCCCCCCCAGCATGGAGAGAACATGCAAACTCCATGCACACAGACGCAGGACTCGAACCTGACCAGGAATCAAAGTTAAAATCAAAGTTAAAAGTTATTAAAACGGGACTATTAAAACGAGTTTAGTCATAGACAAAACAGATCATAAATAGTTGTTACTAATACACACTCATACATGTACAAACTCTCTCTCGCCCTCTCTTTCTTTCACCAGATCAATGTTATACCTGTCCACCAGTTAGACAACAGTTTGACAGCAAAATGAGAACTTTATAACTAGACTATTTTGGTGGTTTTTAGATTTTTCCCCCCCAAAACAACCAGGAAGTATAACAAGCTGATGAAGAAAACATGCAAATAACATTTTCTAAGTCACAGGATAGCTAAAAACACAAAGGCCATAATATCAGTTTGGGTTTTAACAGTGTGAATTTTGTCTGATTTTGTAAAGCGCTACAACTCCACCTTGTACAATTTTGTCACAGTGGATAAATCAATGACGGAAACGTCAAGGCACTTTTGTAAATATCTCTTACTTATAAGAGTGTGTGCCAAATGGCTAAATGAAAATGTAAATGTAAATAAGCCTGCCGTTGTATTTGTCTGCATAGATAGATGGATAGATAGATAGATAGAGTACTTTATTAATCCCAATAGGAAATTGTATCGTTACAACAACTAAGCAACAAGCAAGAAGTTCAAAAAAAGTGACAATACTGCAATGAAGACATATATGAACCTGTTTAATGTGATGTCAGAGAAGGAGATCTCTCTCCTGACATACTGTTGTTATTCCATCTATCCATCTTCAACTGCTTATCCAAAATCACATCACAAGTTAGCAGTTCCAGCAGGAAACCCCAAACTTCCCTTTCCCCAGCCACCTCACCTAACTTTGACTGGAGGATCACAAGGCGTTCCCGGGACAGTGTGGCGATATAATGTCTCCACCAAGTCCTTGGTCTGCTCCATGGCCTCCTTCCATATGAACGTCCCAAGAACACAGCAGCGATGCAATCCTTAGCCCACCAAACTGGATACCTTCTCCTCCACGGCTGCACCTTGAAATCCTGGTCATTAAAATCACAAACCGGATTGGTTACAGAGCACAGCACAGATTCTTGGCAGTAAGTCGGACTTGTTTCCAATGGGTGTTGACCTCCAACACCCACTGGAAACAAGTCCGATTTACTGCCAAGAATCTGAACAAGGCCCTCACTTTGGGCGTAAAGGGATTGGATGGCCCTGAGAAGTCACCTCGTAACCCCATACCTCACCTCCCACAGACAATCCTGGGGGACCCGAGCATATGCCTTCTCCAAATCCACAAAACACATGTAGACAGGATGGGCATATTCCCAAGCCCCCTCCAGAATTCCTGCAAGAGTAAGAAGCTGCTCCGCTGTTTCATGACCAGAGTGAAATCCATATTGTTTCTCTTCAATCTGTGGTTCGACAATCGGCCGAACCCTTCTTTCCAGCACCTTCCCAGGAACACTTTGTACACTTTTCCAGGGATCCTGAGTAGTGTAACGTCCCGTTAAAGAGCAGAGTTATTGTAATGTCTAATTGCAGTTGGCGGAAAAGACTTCCTGTAGCGTTCTTTGTCACAGCGGAGTTTAAGCGTTCTCTTACTAAAAGTGCTCCGCTGTTTAGCCAACAGGTTGTGGACAGGATGTGAGGTGTTTTCCATGATGCTTAACAGTTTGTATAACATCCTTTTTTTCACTACAAGCTCGCCTTCTTAACGTGTTTTTGAGGTTCTTAGAGTCACTGATTCTGATGCTGCTGCCCCAGCAGATGGAAGCAAAGAATTTTCCACTTGCAAAGAAGACTGATAAACGTTGTGCAACATTTTGCTGCAGACATTAAAGTACCTGAATTCCTTCAAAAAGTAAAGTCTGTTTTGTACTTTTTTGTGGACAGTGTCGGTGTTGACTTTCCAGTCCAATCTGTTGTCAGTGTGAACTCCAAGATATCTGTAGTTCTCCATCACCTCCACCTCCTCACCCAGAATGCTCACACAGGAAAGGAGAGAGTACTGTCCTCTGTGCTGCTCTGGTAACGCTGATCACTTTTTCAGACGTACATCACCACAGCCTTACAAACTGGTGTGGTGTAGTCTGTGCGTCAGATAGTTAGTGATCCGGAAGATTGCGGAGGTTTCAACATGCATCTTCAGGGGCAGTGGTGGCTCAGAGGGCTAAGGTACTGAGTTACTGATTGGAAGATTGGCAGTTCGAGCCCCAGCTCCACAAGGTTGCCACTGTTGGGCCCTTGAGCACGTCCCTTAACCCTATCTGCTCCATGGGCACTGTATCATGGCTGAGTCTGCACTCTGACTGCAGTTATGCTGCGATATGCAAAGAAGGAATTTCACTGTGCTGTAATGTATATGTGACAAATAAAGGCTTAACTTAACTTCTTAAGTTCTCGAGCTTCACTTGTAGTACAGTACAGTACAGGTTGAATTGTGTTAAAGGGACCAAGCAAATCAAAGAACATGATTCTCACAGTGCTGCTTGCTTTATCCAGGTAAGAAAGAGATCGGAGAAGAAGATGGCATCATCCACACCGACCTGAGGGCAGTAGGCAAACTGCAGTGGTTCTAGGAAGGTGCTAACCTGAGGTCTCAGATGAGCCAGCACCATCCTCTCCAAAACTCTCATCAGATGGGATGTAAGGGCATCTTAAAGTCTGTAATCATTTAGGGTGGATGGAGATGATTTTTTTGGAACAATGCAGGATGGCGTCAATAAAGTGGGAACCTTCTCCTGAGTCAGACTGAGGTTAAACATGTGCTGTAAAACCCACATGGCTGCTTAGAACAGGCCTTCAGAACTACTGTACAGTATATCAGAGCTGATATAATCAGAATCTGAAGTATGGTGGGGGCAGGTGGTGGTGGAGCTGTGAAGTTTATTGTGGGGGTTAGGGTGTATAGAAATGGACAGTGGTAGTCACTATTATATATAATATATAGTTCTATTGTTCACTGGGGAGGTGTAAGAGAGAAGCAGTTGTGAAGACTGGGGGGGGGGGTTTGGGAGAGTGTGATGTCTGTGTGGCTAATGGAGGGAACACAGGGGACAGCTGGGGATTCTGTACTAAACCTGTTGAAGAAAAGGTTCAGCTCATGGTCTCTACTCAGGTCTCCCAAGGCTGTCCTTCTTTAGCGTTAAAACCGGTAATACTCACGTCCACATGTCTCTCACGTTGTTCATCTGGAGTTTAGTTTCCAACTTCCTGTATGCATGTTTGCGCTCCCTCAGTTTCACTTTCAGTTTCTTCTGCACTCTATTCAGCAGGTCTTTGTCCCCATCTCTGAAGGTTCTCTTCTTCCTGTTCAGTAGCTTCTTCTGGGAATCCAGGGCTTGTTATTAGGGAAACACTTCACTGTCCTGGTAAGGACAATGGACAATATTAGGTTATTCAGTCTGTCATGGAGTCTTATTAGCATCTGGTGTCCACCTTCGCACATTCATTTTGGTCATAAGCGGCTACTACTGCAAATATGCAGAATACTATTAACAGTATTTTAAGTATTTATAAATATACTGTATTTAGTATCAGTATGTTGTTTGAGGCTTAATATAAAATATAAGCTCCTGCTTTGTGTTGTTCTACTAAGTCACTTAAGCAAACTGAAACAAGGAGAAACGTTCTCGTTTACACAGAACCACTTGCTTTACAGCATCATAAGTCTTCTCCTCCAGTTCCATTTTCATGTCAGCAAACCGATCCGGTCGCTTTTGCCATACATCCTCCCTCCCTTCTCGATGCAGATTTGCCATGCCTTTTTCAGTGGTGAAGATGATGGGCTCTTCCACTATGAAGACTGTTGCTTCGTCTCAGGGTCATACCCATACACCCAAGTTTCATCACCGGTAATGATCCTTGACATGAAGGACGGGTCAACCACTACACACTGATGGAGTTTTTGGCAGACTTGGCAGCAACACGCCGCATGTTCAAATCACACGTGAGGATTGCCTGAACTGTTTTGTATGACACACTGACGATGGCAAGCTGACGATGACATGTACAAGCTGCCAAATGGTTTTGACTTTTTCGGGGGTTGAGCTCGTTGACGGTCTTCCTGCTCTCTCATTGTTTTCCAGTGTTGTTCGTTCACTCTTGAAGCACGTGTACCACACGAAACACCACGAATGACTCGTTGCAGCATTGCCATAAACTTGCAGAATAATGTTAAATGTCTCTGTGGTAGATTGTCCCAGTTCCATACAGAATTTCACGTTGTTTATGATGCACGAGCAGACGTGGTAATGCTTGTACTGCCATCGTGTTACAAAACTAGTCTCAAAATGTTTTGATACCACCTCGTATTATAGTAAAGTATGAGCCATATAATGTATAATGTATAGCATCTGTCTTCAGACTATATCTCCACCGTTATAGTAGAATACTAATTAAAGGGACTGAATGCAGTGAATATAACCAGGCAGCGCGAACACAACAGCTTCCACCATGCAATCGTGTGCTGCTTGAGTGTTGTAGTGTATCTAGTGTTTAATTTTTTCTTTTGTATATATTTCCATGAGGCGCATCACTGCTCCTACACACAGTGCATACACCAAATACAGTAAAGCCTAAAGTAATGAGAGTTCTACAGAACCAGGATGTGACCGGGAAACAAATAAACAGAAATAATCTGTTTATTTTTTTATCATAGGATCTCACTAAAAGTGACTCGGAGAGACTTGCATACTTACAGGTCATTCCTTATTCACTATGCAACAGGTGAAAATAGCAAAATAATCTTCATAATTTAAAACAAATTTATTACAAAATAACTTATTTTGTAAGCTCTACTTATCAATCTGTAATTATTCTATTGTCTTTCCTTACTGTGTATGTGAGTAACACACCATGCAGTAGCTGGACTGTTTACAAGGTCAGTTAAAAAAAAAAAAAAAGAAATTGCCCTGTCAGTGCAGTTATCAAGCTTGGCCTGTGCTCAACCTCACATGGTGTTGTGTGAATCTTCTCAGCTAATTGCAGCATCTTATATATTTATTTATTTATATAACACTTTTGTGCTGCAGTTATATGTAGCACCTGATTATGTTTTATTAATCATATTTTTTGGGGCAGTGGCAGCTCAGTGTGCTTAGGTCTTGGTTTATTGATCAGAAGGTCGGAGGTTCGGGTCCCATCTTTACTAAGATGCCACTGTTGGGCTCTTGAGCATGGCCCTTGACACTGTGTCCTCTAGGGGACGCTGTATCATAAGTGACCCTGCATCCGACCCCAGCTTTCTCCCTGGACTATGTGAAGAAATGATTTTATTGTACTGTAACAAATAAACCTCCTCCTTCTGTTTAGTGTCCGAATACGTTTATTCCAGATCGGTTACGTGTTTAAATGTTAAATGTAAAGCGAATACATTCATTTGGAGTCTAAGCGCTTATTTCCGCTGACTGTACACAGAACGTCTTTTAATTGGCCGATAAAACTCCCTCAGATCATTTCAGTTTTCGTGAACGTCTCGCAGTCCTACAGGAGGCATCCCACTAATCCCCTGACACTCGTACCGACACAGTGTTTTACTGCAGAATCTCTGTGGCGTTTCACCTCAAGTAGCTCCGCAGTTTATTGATTTAACAGCAGCTCTATTAAAGGGCGTGAGGACTGAGAGGGGTGCGAGGAGAGACGCTTTAACTGACTGTCTCACTGTCACGCTGCTGTTTTCTATTTCTACTCAATTATTTATGCTGTTGAGATGAGAAACACACACACGCACTCTGAAACTCGTTTGTATGTTTAGAGAATCGCTGAGACATGAGGGCAGTAGAACACGAAGAACCCAACATGTTTCAGCAGGAGTCTGGAAAATAATCTCGCCATGCGCGGCTTGTGTTAATGTCTAATGCCTAAAAACATTTATTAACTTTAAACTGATTCATCTGTAAAATCTGATATTTCTTATCACTGATCCATCACTAAGAGTGAGAATGATATTAATTATATTAACGTGTCTGAGTTCACCCCTCGCACCGCACTGTGTGTGTGTCACTCTGCTTGAGCGCTCTCTGTGGTCTGATACAGACGTTGAGTCTCGGCCACTTTGTCCTCATCCTTTTTCTGCTCATCTGTCTCACTTACGCTGATCTGATGGAGTCTGCGCTCGTGGCCTCGCTGTAACACTCTCACTCGACCTCTGTGTCTGCTTTCCTCTTATTAGCCATCCATCTTCCTCTCCTCTGCTCATCTCTCGATCATGCCTCTCTCCACCTCAGCCTCGGTCCACCAGACTCCACAAAGCACTGTTTCGAAATATCAAATCATTCCAAGAAATAATTTTAAACAGCATTTATTCCCAATTTACCTAGAATAATTACCACGGATACACAGGTGAGAGTGTCAGGAATAGCCAGGTTAGATTAGTTAGGCAGCGCATTAGCTAGCAGCATTCATTAGCCTGGATTGAGAGAAGCATGGATTTTGTTTCGTATGTTTTCACGTCCTGGTTGTCAGTGACTGATCATCAAACACCTTTCAAAAAAAACGATCGCGCGGTTATTTTCACTACAATAGCACTGACGTCATCTGTAGACGTGACTCCCCGCCTCAGGGTGAGTGCTGCGTTTGATAAACTCCCTGCGCCGAGTTTTATGTTGAAGAATTTTTATGACCTCTATTGTAGGAAGATGCAGTCGTTTCTCCTCAGTCTGGTTTTCTTTGATCATTAATCACAAAACACCAAATTGCTGTCATTTCATGTTGTCTATTCATCAGTGGAACAGCGATCACACAGAACCACCTGAGGCCTCATTTATTAAGAGTGCAGATGCACGCAAACTGATCTGAAAAGTGCCTACGCCCCCTCTGAGGCAGAAACAGAGTCTATTTACAGAAGCTTTGAACAAAGCAATTAAAGGGGACGAGTAGAAGTTCACTGTTTGATTATTTTGTACAGTCGGGGTCCAGCTCCGCCCTGGGGTCACAACGTTTATTTACATTTCATCTGAGGTGTGTGTGTGTGTGTGTGTGTGTGTGTGTGTGTGTGAACCTGAGAGAAAAAATAAAGCTCAGATGTGAATGCTGAAACAATAACCATTAGTGTTAGTATTTTAAAGTTAGTGTGTGTTAAGCTTGTTTTCTGAAGTGAGGCACACTTTGAGGCTAATGTTGCTAATTGCAACATTAATTGCAGCTTGTACTGTAGCAACCGATCCAGTGTGTGTGAACATACGACTGCTATTTCACCAGGACATCCTCAATCCTATCTGTTTAGTGATATAACATTTAAAACAGGAGCTACAGCTCCAGTTCTTCTGTTTCTTAAGTGCTAAAGATAGGTAGGTTAGCAGCTTCCTGTTACTCTTCTCTTGGGACACTCACCTCCACTTTGGCTAGGTAACTCCTGAAATCTTCTTTATCCTTCACGCTACATCCTACCTGTGGAGCATATGCATTGCTGAGCTGTATCATTACCCCTTCACTTCCAGTTTAACACTCATCAATCTATCAGACTCTCTCCACACTTCCACTACACTTCTGGCATTAATCCTTCCTTAGAATTAGACCGACACCATTTCTTTTATTATCTACACCATTGTAAAACGTTTGAACCCACCCCCATTGTTCTTAGCCTAGCCATGTCATAAACATGTGTGGATTAAAAGGGTTATGTTTTCCAGGAAAATTAACCAGAAAAATGCACATCACCATAGGGGTGTTCCAGGGTGGTCACAGATGGCAGTGAAACAAAGACACTCACGCAGCCAAAATGCAGAGTCTGAGCAAATGGTTTGACTCCATTTAATTTAAACACATCTCCTGTTCTACTGAACTTCCAGCCTTCTAACACACAGTATGAGTGCAGATCAATCCCTGCTCTCCGTTATCACCCAGATGAGGATGGGTTCCCTGTTGAGTCTGGTTCCTCTCAAGGTTTCTTCCTATTACCATCTCAGGGAGTTTTTCCTTGCCACCGTCGCCCTCGGCTTGCTCATCAGGGACCATCTTATCATTTTAATTCATACACATTGCATAAACACTAACTTCTTTTTATTGTGTAAAGCTGCTTTGCGACAATGTCAATTGTTAAAAGCGCTATATAAATAAAATTGAACGGAATTGAACTTTAATCAAACACAATCGCATCTCCTGACAACTATAAAATATGCACACAAACTTTACGCACACAACTTCAGTGAAGATTACTTAGTAGTTCACATAATATTACATTTAAGATTACATTTAGTAAATTTAAAGCACCTTTAAAGCACATGTTTAGTGCATTAATAACATACAGCATCTCTGTCAATTCGCTAAATTCGGAATCGGGGAACTACAGATACAAGATCACGTGACTCGTCCAGGGCAGTCGACCGCTTTAAGATGACGTAACGCGTTTCTATTCGCCCTGCGGGTGCGTGACGTCACTAAAGTGGCCACTGGAGGAAGAGAGACGGCGGTGGTCGTGTTGGAGGGAGGCGGCCATATTGTTTTCCTCTAATAACTGATCAATTTATTTAAATATAGTGGCTTGTTTTTAGAAAGTGCATGTTGTAGAGGAGTTATAAAACACCGCGTGTGGTTGTGTATTTAATCGGCACAGAGATGTCGGCTCAGGCTCAGATGAGAGCTCTGCTCGACCAGCTGATGGGAACGGCGAGGGACGGTGAGTTAGCATTAGCAATCTGAGAGAGAGAAAGAGGAGAAACCCGCTCAGTGTGGAGGCATGTGTTATTCTGGTGTTATATAATAAACCACGGACATTAACATGAAGCGGCTTTCCTCTGGAAGTGTGACCATTTAATGGTTCTGTATCTCCGGCATTAGCGCTCTGTTTATTAGCGTGTTAATCACCGAGAGTCAGGCCTACTCAGCCCGAGAGCGTCGTTCAACACACTGTATACCGTCTAATATTACTAAACATGTATAAGAGTAATATGAAAAACGTATGTTTTATTTAGCGTGCCTTAAGTAAACCGTGTGTTCTATATGTTCCCGTTTGGTAGCAATACAGTTCGGAGATTTTGGACCCCTTCCCAGACTGACATCTCGCGATATCTCACGGTGAAGGCGCGAGCTCACCGCACATTTACCTCAACTTTGTTAAATATTTATAATATAATCAAATTATATACCCGTTATTAAAGTATTAGTATTAAGTCAACCTCATTGTTTTTGTTGAAAATAAACCATATATAAAAATATTCTTCTGTAGAAGACTATAATGAACCTGAATTAAATTCCTGTCAGAAAGGGTTGGTCATGGCGCCTGTCTATGCTAAGCTAACTCCACACAATGGTGTTGGCACACCTGCTAATAACTTACAGCAAAGTTTACTCTTCAGTCAATTATAAACATGTTTAACATTACCTGAAATTATCTGTGTACAAATTGTTTCACATTCAGGCGTAAAATAATTTTCTAAGCTTTCATATAAAACCCTAAGTCGTTTTTTTTTTTAGCATTTTATTAAAATAAAAATTTTGTCTGTGTAAGAAGTTTGATTTCAAACCTGCTAATAACTTAAACTTAAAACAAAAAGTAAACTAAGACCTGCTTATAACTAAAACTTGGAACTAAATTGAATTTTACAAATAAATAAATTTGATTTCTGACAGTTAAAATAACTAATAATCCGAAGAAGTGTAAAGTTAGGATTCAGAACGAGTAATGGCTCAAGTGACTTGTATCCATTAAACCGTCAACACTAGTAGAAATTTAGAGGACAAATCTGGATTTTTTACAATTTTTTAGACACATGTATGTTTAAACAAGTATGAAAGTAATTACTAGTTTTAATACTGTTAAAATATTATTACAATTATTAATTTTGATGTCTCAAAAAAATTTTGTGTTGATTTGCGAGAGAGTTTATCAGCGTTTGGTTGTACATGTAGTTAAAAAAAATCAGACCCTGCTCAGAAGGTTTAAACAATTTATTATTATTATTATTATTCATTTATCTATTTATAAAGTTATTTATAATTCATAATGGGTCCAAAACAGTGCATGGGTCTAAAAATGGACCGCTTAATCTCGATGCAGCTGATCAGTATGACTAATGTTAACTATTGGTTGAATCAACAGGGGACAGTATCTAGGTACAGTTATAGGTACGATTGCAAAGTTGATTGCAAATTTTTTTCTAATTTTGTAACAATTTTAAGACCTTTTTAAACCAAAAAAAAAAAATTTGAACGAGTAGTTAACTGTAGCCTGTTCCTTATAACATTTGTTTTCTTACCTAAAACCCAAGCACAACTTTTAAACTTTTTTTTTTAAGTTTCAAAGCTCAACAGAACCCTCCAAAGTTAACGATGTAACGTTAAATGGCATTTCAGAGGAAAGCGTGCTTTACCAGGTGATGATGTAGCCAATGGGGGCGAGTTAAATTTTGAATTGTGAGTCGAGTCGAGGGCCTCCACTGCCACAAAGTGATACAGACTGTGTGTGTTTGTGTGTGTATTGTGTGTACATATGAGTGCTGAGCTGAATTCCTGTTTCCTGCAGACTGAACAATTGTGGCCCCTTTATTCTTATTCATTAAGGTTCAGTGTATCTTTGCCAGCCTACATCAATCTGCACGGGAGTTGCAGAAAAGCCTCATGTTCATCGAGCCGTGAGTCACACATGATTTTTAACGCTGTTATGATCCAAGTTATAATCACACACCAATGGTAGTCTGTGATATTTGCTTTTTTTCCAACACTTATTCTGTCAGCCACAGTAAAGAGAAATTTAATAAGTTTATAAATAATAACAATAATTTAAAAAATGGAAGAAAGAAGGCAGGCGGGCTTTAACGCGCGCTTGTCGCCGTTTGCGCTTCCTAGCACGCTGACTGACAAGGACTTAAAGGAATAAAAGAAAACAAAGAAAGAAAAGAAGTCAATCCTGCGCCGACGCTCTGCTGCACTTTGACTCTTGTGTATGATTCCCAACTTCCTTATTGCAGGTTTGGCTTTTTAATCTTTAATAAGGCCACCGAAGGGCTGGAGCTCCAGGCTGGTACGGTATGGGAGCGAGAGAGAGCTCGCAGTGTGTATAAAACTAACACTTTACTCTGAAGTTCATGCTCTTGTTTTATTTTCAATTTTTGTTTACTTTTTTTTGTATTTCTTTCCTCACACCATGTTGTTAATCACAAAAGGAGTGGAAGCTGATAATGATCTGTGCGATACGTCATAAATGTTTACCACGCACAACGTCTCACGTGTAACACAAATGAGGATTAAAACAAAAGTCATTTTCATTAAGTATCTGTTGTTATCTGGTGTCCACTGGACCCCTAGTGGACGGAGCATGTAATTACTCAGACTTATTAAAGTGCACGCAGGCGTGTTTAGCGCCTTTAACGACGTTGTGCGTCTTCTTAAATATCGCTGATTGATGTTTTAAAACCCTCAGATAGTCTTCATAAGTATACACGCCTGTATAAGACCTTAAACAGAATCTCACCCATGTGAGGATGCTTATTCTGAAAGTTAATGCCCCCTTTTTCAATAAAAAAAGAAGCCTGACCTCTTTTGTCAGGGGCCCACCACCTTTCCCGTCCCCTCCCTTCCCTCCAGGTTTAGCAGGGTGTGTCAGGGTGTGAGAGAGAGAGAGGTGTATCCAGGTGTGTGTGTTGGCTCACTGAGTGCGTGTGTTGCTGTTGCAGGAGACGAGTCTCGACAGCGGGTGAAGTTCACGGACGAGCGAGTGTGTAAGTCTCACCTGCTGAACTGCTGTCCACATGACATCCTGTCGGGCACGGTGAGTATACACACACACACACACACACACACACACACACACACACACAATAACTCATTGCACCCGGATAATGGTGGACTATGAGTAGGAAAGACTAACACACTTTCTCTCTTTGTGTAGCGTATGGACCTGGGCGAGTGCTCCAAGATCCACGACCTGGCCCTGAGGGCCGACTACGAGATCGCGTCTAAAGAGAGGGACCTGTTCTTCGAGCTGGATGTGAGTGCGCCGTGTTTGGTATTCCATGATTTGGTGAATGTTGTGTGCATTCCATGTGTGACGTGTGTGTTTTCACTCCAACTTCAGGCCGTGGATCATCTGGAGTCGTTCATCGCCGACTGCGACCGGAGGACCGAGCTGGCCAAGAAACGCCTTGCCGAAACGCAGGAGGAGATCAGCGCAGAGGTCGCCGCCAAGGTCAGGCCTGTTGCTCTCCGTCGTTAAGGTGTGGCTCACCTGTTACTGGTGTGTAACTGATTGTTTACGTGTGTGTGTCAGGCGGAGAAGGTGCACGAGCTGAACGAGGAGATCGGGAAGCTGTTGGCGAAGGCGGAGCAGCTCGGTGCCGAGGGGAACGTGGATGAGGCTCAGAAGGTCTTGCAGGAAGTGGAGAAAGTGCGCACTAAAAAGAAGGATGCTGAGGTCAGTGTCTCTCTCTCACACACACGCACACACATGCAGTCAAGGTAAAGGCTGAACTTTAATGATGTACTTGCTCACTTTAATGTAATGGTGTGTGTGTAGGAGGAGTACAGGAACTCCATGCCTGCCTCCAGTTTCCAGCAGCAGAAGCTCCGTGTGTGTGAGGTGTGCTCCGCCTACTTGGGTCTCCATGACAACGACCGTCGCCTGGCCGACCATTTCGGGGGGAAACTTCACCTGGGCTTCATCCAGATCCGAGAGAAACTCGAGCAGCTGAAGGTGTGTGTGTGTGAAATGTGTATAAAATGTGAGACATTATGGAGCGCTGTATGATTGTGTGTTTTTATGTGTGTAGAAAACGGTTGCGGACAAACAGGAGCGGCGAAACCAGGAGAGACTGAAGCGGAGAGAGGAGAGGGAGCGTGAAGAGAGGATGAGGAAGAGGTGAGGATCATCAGTGTGTTTGCAATTTACACAAGGGGTAAATGTACTCTTTAGTAATAGAATTTTTTTTCTTGTATTTTCAGGACAAGATCACGCAGCCGAGAGCGCAAGAGGTCAGTAAAACACACACACTTTCCTGTGATTTTGTTTACACACACTGACTTCTGTTTATCTAAACATGGCCTGTTTCAGTATTTATTTATTGTGTGTGTGTGTGTGTCTGTGTAGGTCTCGTTCTCGTGAGCGTGAGAGAGAGAGAAGACGGAGGAGGTCTCGCTCGTCCTCCAGGGAGAAACGCAGGTCAAGATCTCGATCCCGAGACAGAGAGAGACGCAGGAGACACCGAACACGCTCCAGATCTCCCTCGCACTCTCGCAGAGAACACTCGCACAGGTACGCTCGATTTCTGAACAAACACATACCCACTCTCGCATGGACACTCGCACGGTGACGCAGCTTGGACACAGTAATAATGTAGTGTGTTTCTGTATGTTTAGGTCATCACGGGACCGTCTTAACGGGAGGGCGGAGTCTCGTCGCTCCGGGGACAGAGAGTCCGGCGAGCTCTGAGGGCCGTTACCCGCTGTCACTCTGGCACAGTTACCATGGAAACTACTGTGTCTCTTGGCTATGCGTACATCTTCTCCTCTCCCCCCTCCTCATTTCTTTTAGGTTTTGTTTTTATTTACGGAAACACAGACTAGTGCAGTGTTGAGTCACTGCTCTCCCCCCCCCACCCCTGCCATGCCCCAGAACTCGCATGGTCTTTGTAGTGTTTACACTCTGTTTAGGGGGGGGGGGGGGACAACTTTTTCTGCGTGTGTGTGGCAGTGTGATTCTCCAAACAGGTGATGAAGGTGAATTCCTGTGCTGGACTAAATAATATAGGACTCATTATGGTGCATTATTCCTCTTTTCCTTATTTCTCTTCCTGTTCTTTTATAAACTCCCTCTGATTTATCTCGTCTCTCTGTAATGCATTATTAAATAAATTTTATCAACACTTGTGTGTTTGTGAGAAGAAAATGTCTTTCTACAACCCTAAAGCACAGGGTGTGTCAGATCAGATGCTTTAAAGCAGGTTTAAAATGAAAGGTTCCTGCTTTGTAATAAACAGTATCGGTGAAATAACACAAGGTGTTAAGTGTTTGAGATCTTATTCCTTTATCTGTGGAATAACTGCATTTTATTTTTATATCTGGCTGTTTTGTTAAAGAAGGAAACGTATTTAATGAGGTGATTACCTATAGATCACTTTTTAGCAAAGGGCCATCAGCAATTTCAAAATAAACACTGCTTTGGAGAATATTTGCATTCCTAACCGATATGACGTACTTAAATGTAAATTATAGTTGCAAGCAAGAGTGAGCGGGCACATGTACCTGTGCCATTGCTTCAAGGGTGCACCATCCAAGCTGTGTTAAGTCCTCCAAAAAGCACCAGATGCTGGAAAAAAAGCATGACATGATGCCATGTCCCACATATTGAGCTTGTTAAGGTTGCCATTATGATATATATGTGTGTAATTATGTTTAACTAAGGAAGTTATTTGCCACTTTTTGCCATAAGTTTAAGGCCTTGCCATGGATGACCTGTTTGAGATGGCAAAGATCCCTTCGCAATTTTGCATCCATGCTGTCTTGTGATCATATGGGCCGGGTTTGGTGGCCATCGTACAAATTACCATTGAGGAGTATGTGGAATTCCACTGGGTGTGTTTTGCAAACAACTCACAATACCTGACTTCTTGTTGAGTAGAGCCCATGACATGCGTAGTGCAAATGGTTCAGGTCAATGAGCTCTAAATGTGTACCGGCTTTTACATGTATATGAGCTATGTAGCAAAACTTCACGTGAAGGCCCTGAGCCACGCCCAAGGGCGTCCTAATGGCAGCAGGTTCCTGATTAGAAAGATTGGTTTTAAAATTTCTTTAAACGCAAGTACTTTCATCATGACTGAACTGTGTGATGATTCAAGAGTGTCGATTCACGAGTCGAGTTCGTTCAGCTTCCACGCCGGGCCCGTACGTGATGACGCAATGACGGCCGTCCTGAGCGACGTAACGTTACGTAACTAGAGTTTTCTAATATGGCCGGCGGACGTCATGTAACCAAAACAATCTGCAGAGTGCCAGCGGTGATATAAAAATGTCTGAATTCCTCTAGTTTCTGGTTAAAACATGGCAGCTTTGTTAAATATCCCTCTTCCGTAATGTATTTTGCATTTGTATAATCGAGAGCTGAGGAAAAGAGAGAGCGTTTACTGTGAGCTCGAGCAGAACGAGTTAGCATTAGCGTTAGCGGCTGTGGCTCGGCAGTGTGACCGGAGCAGGAGGCGCTGTGGACGGGGAGAGAGCTGTGCTTACAACCGGTAACGTTACCGCAGCCCGCAGAGAGAGAGAGAGTGTGTGTGTGTTTGTGTGTGCGTGCGTGTTTATGTTTATCTGTGTTTTGTATCTAAATAAACTCTTGATTGTTTTATTCAGCTTTACAGGAGCTGTTTAATCAGATGAGTCATTGCTCCAGCTCAGTATTTAACACCAGTTCACTAAACTAAAAGGGTTGAAATTCACAATCCTGCTCTAATATAAATATAATTTACTGATTATAGTGATCATTAAATGCGATTTCCTGAGTTTGTCATGGTGAGCGCAGTTGAGCGCAGCTCCAAGCCTAGCTAGCATCTTAGCTAACCTAGCATCACGTTAGCCCTCATCTTTAAATCAGATTATTATCATAAATACAGTGAAAGTCCAGCTGCATTATATACACAAAGTATCTCTACACACTCATGTCTCTGTGACGTTTGTTTAAAGGGATGTGCAGCAGGCTTTGTTATGCATACACATGTATGTTTTGTGTGTGTGTGTGTGTGTGTGTCAGCTGAAGAGACGGGGAACAGGATTGGGAAGCAGCAGGGGGAAGCGGCGGCCGGTGCCGAGCCCGTGGAGAAGATGGCGGGCAGCCCGGAGAAGAGCTGCTCCTCAGCTCAGGAGCTCAAAGAGCATGGCAACCGCCTGTTCCTCTGCAGGAAGTACCAGGAGGCCGTCACCTGCTACAGCAAAGCCATCGTGAGTCTCTGCGTGGGGGTAGATCGTATTTGCCTCAGAAACCTGTCGGCTACCGTAATCGCCTCAGAAACCTGTCGG
>QMIH01002258.1:0-28006 GCA_003987875.1 Clarias batrachus | reverse complement strand
TTGGTTGTTCTCTATCTGATCATTTTTTTCCTCGTTCGGCGTCGTCTCAAGAAATATCTGCGTACACACGAAACCACTGAAAACGGTGTAGTATATATATGCCAGACCAGTATGGGGCGCTGTAATTCTGCCATAGAGATACACTATACACGGAGAAGAAGACTTTGAGCATGCGCATGACATCATCGTTTCACAAAATATACGGATTGTCTGTACACACGAAACCGCAAGGGCGTCGTTTTCAGATTTATCCACCTTGGGACCCGGTTTCAAAAAATAGCGGTTTCAGTCTCCTAAAACGCCGGATCCGTGTGGACGAAACGCCAAAATACGATAAAAAAGTTATACGTATACAGCGAAACGCGTCTCCGTGTGGACCGGGGGTCTCAAACTCAGTTCCTGGAGGGCCGCAGCCCCACAGAGTTTTGTTCCAAGCATAATTAAAAACATCTGATCCAACTAAACAGGTCATTAAAGCTTATTTGAAAACTACATGGTATGTATGTTGGAGCAGGGTTGGAACAAAACTCTGTGGGGCTGCGGCCCTCCAGGAACTGCGTTTGAGACCCCTGGTGTGGACAGGCTCTTACATGAACGTCTCCTCTGCAGCAGAGTTAAGTTTTGGTCTTGCTTTCCAGGGAAGGTCTTTACGAGAGCCAGTTTTATGGTGTGCAATGCTCCAGAACAGCTGACCTTCATGTCTTAAAATAAGAACTGGCTGTAATTGTTATATAATTACCTAATTTTATAAGTTATTTTATAGTTTTAAATCCCCAGTATTGTTGTAGAATGTAGAAAAATAAATCACTAAACAAAAACAAAGCAACCTGCAAGTGATCCTGAACTTTTGAGTGGTGGTGTAAATCACTTCTCTCCTGTCTCCTTGTAGTTGTCTCCCTAAATTAGTCTGCTCTGGGTAAACATTTTTGTAAAGTGATTAGCTTACTGTTCCTTGGAGTTCCTTGTTACGTCTCTAGATCCGTGTTCATTGGAATTATTTGCTCATTAGATGTCATTAGACACACCTCTACAACAGATATTTAAACTCACTCGGATGTTTAGGAGAACAGCAATTTAACCCAAAACTGATCTGAATTGATCTTTTAGCTTTTTGTGCAGGTCTTAATAAGGAAATGTCTTTGATGTAAGTATATTATAATTCCAATTTATAATGCTTTACAAGATTAATATTATTAGCAAAAAAGGGAAAAAGCTGCACTAATACAGGTGTGATATTGTATGCGAAATATTGTGTAAAATAACACTGTGTAACGTTGCTGAAATTAGATATGTTGTGATTAGATTTTTGTTTAAATTAATGAAAATATGAAATGCATGTTCACAGAAAGATGAAGTTGAGAATCATCACCCTGTTACTCCTGCCTCTGGCCTCAGCCTATAACAGTAAGCTGCTTTTGAATGTGTTTATATCCTGTCTTTTAGTCTTTATTCAGTTGTCATGGTTGATGTTTTATGATGAAATTATACAATATTTTATATTATAAGTGTAGTATTTAATAAAAATGCTGGTCATAATAATATTGATGGACAGTGTCTAGCCAAAGAAAATCACCACCTTGATTTAAACAAGCTAATAAGAGCCTCCCGTTGTTTAACTACTGCACAGATTGATCCGTTTCAGCAGGTAACGAGTTATTTAACCCTAACTGATGCGGGGAGGAGCTTCTCATTTCTTACACAACCATGACAGAAAACAGGTCTAATTATTATCCTGCATCAAGTAAATATGACAACTAAAGTAACTACGGAAACTAGAAAAACAAGGGTAAGAGCTGTTCAACACATCTTTGGGAAAGAAAAGCAGACTGAAAGAAATTTCGAGTGAGATTAGATATCCCAAATAATAATAATAAAAAAAACAAGAATGGAATTTTTGGTCAAGCAGTTCTCATTTGTAATTAAATAATATTTGTCATGTGTGTGTAAAGCTTTTGTTTGTAATGTCAGCTGCCATTTTTGTTACAGTCCTGGAGAGGCGTTAAATCTGGGGAATATCGCAACGTAAAAGGAAAGCTGGAGCACAGTTTCTCACAAAAAGAAAAGATAATTTGTGGTTATAAGCCATAATATAAGCAGGGAGACGAGGCTAATCCTCTTCAAAGATGATAAAATGTTGATTACTGGTGCTTGTGCAGTGACCATTTCATCTCAGTTAGTATAAATCATGAAGTAAATATTTGGCAAATGTACTGTAACACAAATGTCCGATATACAGAACCTACTTGTGTGCAGATGTTAAATTGGGTCAAGGCTGTAATGTTTTCATAGATACGTTTCTTATAGTAATATACAGTTAGCATTTGTTATATTTTTAAAGTTAACTGTTTTTTCAAATCTTAAATTAGATAGAATTTGTCGAATATACATTCTTATTCAAAGTTTGGGCACCCCCTGATAAATAACAGATTTTGGTCTCTCTTGGAAATGGAAAAAATGCACAATATTTTCAGCAAACATTGGTGCATAGTTACTTTTTATGTCATAAATTGAACAAGGATAAAAAATAAAGAAAAACAACATTATTGTGGCACTGTGCGAAAGTTTGGGCACCCTACAGTACATAATAAGGGAGAAAACAGGTCATAAACGGACACGTGTAAATGGCAGAATTTAGACTATGCTCATATGCTTCCTGAACATTGTTTATTTTAATAAATGATAGTTCAACATTAAATGTTACCTGATGCGATAGCTGTAAATATCACCAGATGTTAAATCTGCTAGTGCACTCTCAGCCTATCACAATATTTGTTTGAGTCCATTTCAACCCAAACGTATATTTCAGCATCACATAGTTTAGTTTGTGTCAGGCCGGTGAGGCTCTTGTTGTTATTGTTTGTTGTTTTGGGGATCTGAGGATCCGAGCCCCACCCGTAGTGGTTGCCACACCCCGTACTACGCAGCCACTGCATGCCATGCCGGTCTTAAGCCCGGATAAAATGTGAGGATTTTGGAGGTGCCAATTTGTGAGCGGATCAGATGGTCCACTGTGGCGACCTCTTAATGGCGACAGCTAAAAGAAAACTTAATCAGACAAGACAGCTAAGACAGGCCTCTCTATTTACTCTCCCTAATTAATGTTTCTTGACTGCTTTTCCCCCATCATGCAACAGATACCAATTGGTAAGGTGCTTACTCTGAGATATACACAACTTTTCAAACATTCTCGATTTTTCATGAGCTTGCAGATGTGCTGTGATTGGCAGAGCCAGTTTGGTTATTTGTGCTTACAGGCATGAATGGCTAACATCATCGCCATTTAAACTTACAATGTCAGGGTGAGAGGGTGAAAACATTTCTTCACTATCACTCAGGAGCTCACACACCTCTCTTTTAGGTTTGTGTAACTCAAACTTTTGTCCGTAGGTTAATGCAGTTATGTCTGACCGCATTAATTAAGGCAATAAAAACAGTTAAAACAGTACACACAATGGTTTTAACACAAACGTACTGATTTTTTTTCCTCACTAGGTAAGGTGTTTTTATTCCCTGAGGAATCTGACACATCCTACGTGCATCTCACTCCAAAGAAATCTCTGAATTTAAAAGCCTTCACTCTCTGCATGAGGCTCTCCACTGAGCTCAGCAGCCAGAGAGAGACCATCCTGTTCGCTTATCGCACTCAATACTACGATGAGCTCAATGTGTGGCAAGAAAAAGGAAGAATCTCTCTTTACATGAGCAGTGACAGTGGCGTTCTGTTCACTCTACCGCCGCTGTCCGCTCTCTCCACTCAGCTGTGTGTCACCTGGGACTCGAGCACCGGAGCCACTGCATTCTGGGTGGACGGACGCCGCAGCATGCTGAAAATCTACAGACGCGGCCATAGTGTGAGACCCGGTGGAGCTATAGTTCTTGGACAGGATCCTGACTCGTACCTGGGAGATTTTGACAAGAGTCAGAGCTTTGTGGGTGAAATTACAGATGTAAACATGTGGGATAGTGTGCTGAGTGCAGGTCAGATTAAGCAGCTGTCTTGGAAACAGAGCAATGCTCCAAGTGGGAATGTGATCGACTGGAATTCTCTCCAGTACAAAATCTATGGGAATGTGCTTAATGTGTCAGCAGATCTCTAACTAAAACACCTGACACCTTGTGCTAAAACACATGATTTCCATTTCTAAGTGTGTGATTATAATTTTAATACTAATAATAATCAGTGTCTGTGAATTATTATTTGTTTTTTTCTAAAATAGAAATTTTTTTTTTAGAGAAATATCTGTCTTAGTCTGAAAGGAAAACATATTTACACAAAAACATTTGAACACAATCACTGTGGAAAAAAAAAGAGAGGTTTTATTTGGGCCACTGTAAGTTTGAATGTTTCTGTTTATGTATGTTTTCCATGTTTCTATCTACTTCCTATCTGTGCATCATAAAAATTGTTTTGTTGGAGGAGTTCTTTGAATAAATCCTGCAAAATAGTTGGACTACTTTATTTCTACTCATTTAAAAAAGTTATACATGTACTCAAACATTTAACAGAAATTAAATAAATGAGATTCCGCTTGAGAACATGATATTTTTGCTAATCTAATGCTTACAAGCGTACATCTCTATCACTCTAATCTCTACAGTTAATCTCTAATCTCCAGCACACCTTTTCAGATGGGATTAGAGTCCTGTACATGCATTTATTTCATATTTCCAGCCTTTTCTCTAATAATTATTCACTAACACAGTTACGAACTGATGCACAAGCAGCACAGCTACACATTTTCCAATTATCAGAAAATTTGCACATGAACTTCTACTTCAAACTCGAAAAAGGCCATCAGCCAAATACAGGGGACAAACAGGCGTCAAACTCCTTTTAAATTCATGGCTTAGCTAGATTACACAAGAATCAATATGCAACCTCATAGTTACCAGGGGTTAGAGACTGTGATTCTCTGTCACAGACAGTGCTTGTACATTGAGTCTGTACCTTTGCCCCAATAGTGACTGTGGGGTGATGCATACGGTGATGTCATACTCCGTGTCACAGTTGTTCCTTGTCGAAAGACTTCAGCTCCACCATTTCACTTATTTTAGCTTCATGCAGACTGTCTAAAATATTAAAAGACTGAAAGAACGGAAATGGCTGATTGAACCGCTGGGGTTTTGACGCCTTTTCCTGAAGCCATCTTCTGTTTGCTGTAGGTTGCGCCAAGTCTCGCAACTGCTGAGTATTTATTGTCCATGGACATGCGAGAATGCAGAGAATGTGGCTTACTTCTGGATGGAAGTTTCGTAGGAAGAGATTTTTAAAGTTCAGGTCATCTTCCATGTCTGTTTCATTCCGAGTGCTGAAGTCAGCTGTAGTAGGCTTGCGAAGGTTTGTGATGACCTTGTCTTGGTCATTAGTCCTTGTTCTGACTCAAGGCCAGCAAATTCTTTGATGAGAGCTTCTTGGAGCAGGTGGTTCTCAGTTTTTATGTGAGCAGACGGTCTGGGAAGCTGCGCACTTCAGGGCTCAATGCACTTCAGGGCTGGAGCAAATAGGATTTACCTTGGCCAGTGATGTTGGGTCTCATTTCTTGGGCATGCTTCAGCCCCACTTCCTCAATTTGTCCACTACGTGACGGTCTGAGAACAAGGAACCTGGTCCTGCTCAGCAGGGGTGAGATTGGTGAACGTCGTTTCCCTGAAAAATCATTGCACCATTCATAGGCAGGCTTGAGTTCCTCTGTGACGCTGTAGGACACTTCTTTACTATGGTCCAGCTGTCGCATGGAGGTAGCTGATCTCGTTACTTGCCTTGTCCAGGTGAGTTTCAAGGGCTTTAATTTTGCGGTTAATCTCTAGGGTCAGCCATGACCTTTTCCAGGAGCTGTTCTGCATACTGCAGCGTGTCAGAGAAATCTGTTTGCCTTGCCTTGTTCTCTTTCCCATGTAGTAACTGCCAGGGTTTCTTGCAGCCTGGTGATTTTCACATTGCCTTGCTCTACCTCATCGCCCCCCTTTTCATCGCTTCTTAGCTTCCAGTTCCAGCTGCTTGATGTGTCATTGTGCTCATGTCAGCTCCTGTTGGAGATGCTTGTGGCTCAGCTTGAGGGCGCCGATGAGTGCGTGACGTAGGTGACCGTACTGTAGCTCCGACTTGGGTCTTGTCTCTTAAGGCTCATTAAGCTGTCATTCAGCTGATCCTGTGTCCGGTGCTTTAGTGTTTCAGCAGCCTTAGGTAGGAGGCTGTTGGTCGAAACACTAAGCCATGTATTCAGATCTTCCCAGCGACTGACGGGGTCTGTGGTGCGAGACATGCTTTGATGGGAAAAACAACTGACCTAAGTACTGAGAAGACCCTAAGTTCCCTTTGGAGTTTCGCTAACTGGATGGGCTGATACGCTTATTCGCTAGGCTCAGTGATGAGCTGGGTTGATTCAGTTGGAGCTAGCGTCCACCATCCGAGCGCACCAGGTGAGCTACTGTAAGGTCTTACCGAACTCTTGACTCCTTCTCCGCTGCATGATTGCTAATGCCTGCTGATTGCTCACAGTGCAATACTAGGACAGAGATATTCGGAGTGAACACTGGAGCGGCGGAGCGAACACTGAGGCAGTGGAGCAAGCACTGGGTCGCCGCCGACGGACGGAGGAGCTGCCCCGCCATCACCGGCGATGTCCGACTGGGCGACATCCGACTGGGGTGACGTCCGACGTTCTCGAAGCCGGGCGGAGGGGCAAGCAGTGGTTAAAGCAGTGCCAAGCTGTCTGAGTTAACTGGGCCTATACTGAGGCTAACTGGCAGGTCTGGGCCTTCACTGAGGCTAGCTGGCGAGCAGTCCCTGGAGCAGTTCCACCTGCTTGCGCAGGGCATGTATGCGCTTGTTATTTTCTTCTGCCCCTAACATGTAGATATTCCCTGTTTGCTATCGGAATGCTACCTGCTGCCAATACTCTGCCCTCCCATGATGCTCAGCCTGGGGTTCCTCTTCACCCTGGTCACTGCCACACATAGACCTCCTGGCCCGTACCTTATGATTGGTGCAAGGACTGCCCACTACATCTGCTTGCTCCAGCGTCATCATCACAGCGCCAACCCCCACCCCCACCCCCCAAAAGAATATCCAGGGGAGTAGTACTGTGGCCCCTCCGTTATGCCACTGTGCAGGTCACGTTTTTGTTGGTGGTGGTGTTGCTGCAGAGGTGAAGACTTTTAAAGATGTTTTTTAATAATAATAAAGAAATAAAACATAAACAAACATACTTAACTGAAAAATTAACCAAACAAGAGTACACAAACTAACCAGCATTTTTCAAGTATAATCCAACAGATGCAACACGACAAACAGAAGTTAAACAAGCTATTTCAAGTCAAAAAACAAACATTAAAACAATAATTTTTAACTTTGAATTTTTTTTAAACTTTGGATTAAATCTATCTACCTGGCCAGTTTCATTTAGGTAATTAAACAGACCTCCAGTTCTTCTGCATGGTTTCTCGGAGTTCCAGTATTTCTTTGTCATATCTTTTCCAGTTTGTTAATATATGTGTTACTGTCTCTACTTGTCCACAGAATTCGCATTCTCCTGTTGGGAGTTTGCCTATTATCTTAAGACTTTGATTTAGTCCTGTGTGTCCTATTCTTAGCCTAGCTATGATGATTTCCTCTCTTCTCTTATTTGAATCTTTTGTATTTTATGCACATGTTTACCTGTTCCTTCTTCATCCCATCTTTCTCGCCATATTTTGTTTGTGTGTTCTTTACTTATTTCCTTAACTTCTGCTCTGCTTATTGGGATTTTTATTTGGACATTTTTGGTTTTTGAGTGTTTGTTTGGCGGGTTTATCTGCCTCTTCGCTTCCTTTTACTCCTCTGGTAATCCTTACACCCTTCTGATATAATTCTGTTATTGTTTGCGATATGTTAAATGAATGTCCTGTCTGCATGAGTCTCCTGTTTCTAGACTGGTTATGGCTGACATGTTATCAGATGCTGTTGTTCTTTCTTTAGCTGATACTTTATACTGTGGGATGTAAAATGCTGCCCCTGCTCGTCTCGTACCTGGGTCTTTGGAACTGTCCGTATATATTATTAATTTCTTATTTCCTATTGTTTTTATATGGTTTTGCACTATTAGCCAGCATGGGATGTGTGTTGGGTTGTCCTTAGTTTTTTGTTTTAGACTTAAATCTATTGGTGGCGTTATCAGAGTCCATGGTGAGGTGCAGTGCAGTGGTACTGTGGGACTGATGTTGAGTTTTTGGAGTCCTAGGCTTGTTATGTTCCCAGCACCCTTGAAGAATAGCCTTTGTTGGATGTTCTTTGTTATGCTCTTGTAGGTTTACCCAGTATGCCGACAGTGGTTTTCTTCTTTTTATCCTTGTCAGCATTACTTCTGTTTCTACCTGTATGGCTGATACTGGGGATATGTTGAAGGCCCCACAACAGACTCTCAAGGCCTGAGCTTGCAGGGTGTCTATTTGTTTTAAGTTGGACTCTGCTGCTGACATACAGTACATGCTAAGCATCCATAGTCTATGGTAGCTCTCATGAGGACATGCAGATCAACGAGGCTCTGTTAGCTCCTCACGCCTGTCCTGTCAGGCACCGCATTACATTTACGATGTTGTTGCATTCTTTTCTTTTCTTAATGTGTATTTTCCAGGTTAGCTTTTAGTTAAAATACATTCCTAGATATTTGACTGTTTGTTCTTGTTTTAGTTCTTGTTCGTATAGTTTCAGAGAGATATTCTTATGTCTTTTTATAAAGCAGATACTGTGTGTCTTTGTTATAGATATCTTAAACACCCATTTATTGCCCATTTTTCTACTTCTTTTATTGCTCTCTGCATCTTGGCGTTGATGTATTCTGTGTTCCTGCCTCTGACCCACAGCGCTCCGTCATCTGCATAGTGATTTTCCTATTGTTTCTTCAACTCCATCAAATATGTCGTTTATCATGATGCTGAACAATATTGGACTACACTCGCTTCATTGCAGAGTGACGGTTTTTTTACTGTATATTTTCTTGAGTATTCTTTGCCCACTCTGACTTCTACCGCTCTATTTTATAAAAAGTTCTTGAACCAGTATTGCATTTTGCCTCTTATTCCTAATTTGTCAAGCGTGCATAATAAACCTCCTTTCCACAGCATACCGTATGATTTTTCAATATCGGAAAAGGCAATTACCACAATTACTGTTTCCTTATTTGTTTGCGCTTTTCTTATTTCGGGTTCAAGGTTTAATATTACGTCCATATTACTTCTCCCTTTTCTAAACCCATTTTGGTATGGTGATAAAAGTTTGTTCATTTCGAGGTGCTGTGTTAGTCTTTCTGTTACCATTCTTTCCATTGTCGTTCCTATTTGCGATGTGAGTGCAATTGGCCTGGGGTTTGGGTCCGAAGCTTCTTTACCTGTTTTTAAGTACTGGTGTTATAGCGGCTAGTCCTTGGAGATATGACCTGTTTCCCATATTAGGTTGAAGAGTATCAGTATCTCTTGAATTGAGTTCTCTGTCATGTGCATTTTGTAGCAGATGTCGTTTCTCCCTGGTGTTGTTTGCCGTGTCCTTGCGGTTGTTTTTTTAATATTTATGTATTGAGAATGGGACGTCTCGTTCTTCTGTGTTGAATTATTGTGTTTTCCAGACTCTCTCTCAAGTCACTGGTACGTTTTCTGTACTATGTAAATGTATGTTGACAAATGTCATGGCTAAGGCCTTTGCTTTATCTTTGTTACTAATTGCTGTCCCGTTATTGTACTGTAGCACTGGATTTCATTTTTAGTTTTTACTCCATTCATTTTCCTTATCATCTTCCAGATACATGTTGTCACGGCATGCCAGGTAGTGCCCATGTCTCAAGCAAAGACCTGATCACCTGTGCATTCCAGCTCCATATACTCCCCGCCTCCTGCTTTTCAACGCCTCATTCACTACTCTCATCACACCTGTTCTCAATTCCTAATCATCTCAACTACCTATTTATACCACGCTCTAACATCATCACGTTGCCAGATTATTGTGTGTGCGACTCATGCCCAGTATTCCAGCGTTCTTTTCAATTTCGACTTTCCGGATCACGACCACGCTCTGTTTCACCGACCTCGTCTTTGTCTCACGTCTTGGATATATTGCCTTCTCGTATTTACTGTTGCCGACCTCCGGAATTGTCTCTCGACTACGAACTTGGATTACGAACTCTCTCGACTCACCGGCTTTGATCCCCGCCCGTATCACGACCACGAGTGATCTTCACGCCGGCAAACACAGCAGCGCTCGCTCTCCACACACGCCGGCTGCACACTTCCGCATTCCCGCCGCGGAGCTCATTGACTGGAAACGCTGCGCTTATTCTCCACACACGCCGGCTCCCCACTTCYGCATTTTYGCCACGGAGCTCGTTCAGAGTCACGGCAGCACTTGCTCTGCGCTTGGATCCTTCACCCCCACGAACACGCGTGACACATGTGAGTTGTGTCTCTCTCTCTCTCTCCCTATTGTGTTGCAGTACTGTCTCCAGTGTGTGCGTTTAGCTGTTTTTATATTTTTTTCTGACTACTGCCTGTGCTTTCTCATATTGGATTAGTTTTTTTTTCTGGTGGAAGGTGTTTAAGTTGTTTGAATGCTTTATTTCTCTTTTTGACAGCCTTGCTACAGTCTTCATTCCACCATGGTACACAGTTTTGTCATGAACTGCTGGTGATGGCTCATGGTGATAGCCGTGGGCTGAAGAAGGGTCAGGCACAAACGCAGGGGGTGGTTTGAACATAAAGAGTACTGCCGGAGGTGGTTAGTGCATGAGTGGGAATGGCAGTGGATTGCGGGGTAATGGATGTCCGGAGATGGATGATCTGTAGACACTGTTAATATGCGGTTCACATGATAAGGTGCTGTGAAAAATGACCCCTATTTTAACCTGGGTCAATACAAACAGAAGAATTATTAGACTAGGAAAGTGTAGATTTTAAACCTCTGCACTATTGCTATTCAGTTTAGGAAAGTGAGGCTGCACTCAAATGATGCATGACAAGGAGAGTTAAAAGATCCCCATCAGAAACCATCAGACCATTTAAGACCTTTACGTTTACACGCTACACACACTACACATCCTACACACACTTCACATACACTTCACGCACTCTACACACACACTACACATCCTACACAATACAATCACCACCAAACCCGGTTCATATGGTTTAATTAAAAATTGAGGATGCAAAATTGCAAAGAGGTTTAGCCATGGCAGTGCCTTAACGTTATACTGAAATGTGGCTAATAACTTCCCGGGGGACATCATATTAAGTGCTCATACTCAACAGGAAGTCAGTTATGTGCAAAACACATCCAATGGATTTTAATGTTTTCTTCCTCACCACCAAATCACAATAACAATAACTAAGTGTCTAAACAAACTAGATAACAAGAACAGGGGTCCGTTCTTCGTACGTCGCTAACTCAGTTAGCTGGATTTGATTGTTGTGGATTTGTCCTGATCTTGGATTGTTTCGTTCTTCGATGTGCATCTCGCACTTGCTGTCATATATACATAATATGTGTACATAATACACACATATACACATATAAATAAAATAACAGATCAAAGAACATGTAACACACGCAGCACTCACGTATTTAATAATTACTTTTATTTTAAATGATCTTTATTAAAGTTTGAAATTCTCCATAACCCTCTAATAAAAGCTTTTGCTCCGCTTGAGTAATAAATTGAGCTGCTCTGTTGGCATTTCGTCACCCAATCGCAGGGGTTGTGATCAGTGTTTCTACTGTCGATGCGTATCGCCTTTTAAACAAACACACGCACGCGCAATAATCCTAGACAACTCAATCCAGCGATACTAATCATCAACAACAGGTGTGTCGAAGAAGCGAATTAGCCGCATCGTAATTAGCGCCATGATCTCATCTTAGATCTGTCAATTCATCTCGGATGTGTCAAGCGACGTACGAAGAATGGACCCCTGGTCTAATGTTAGATCAGATTTTATTTATTTATTTAAAAACATGTTAAAAGATGTTTTTTTTTCTCCAATTCTAAAGTGAAACACAGAGCGAACTGCAGCAAACAAGAGTTGTGTGTGTGTGTGTGCGTGTGTGTGTGTGTGTGTGTGTGGAGGGGGTTTTTGGTGACATCACAGAAAAACAGCTCTGTTGCCATAGAGACCACACACTGTATATGCACGAGTTGATATTATGAGTTTGTACATCAGCAGAAACGACTGAGAAGCTGCACTGACTCTCGGGTAAGCAGGAGAATATCTTTGTTTGGATCAAACTAGTTTCTGTGGAATCGGAGATGATGTGAGCAGAAATATGTTAGAGGAGAGATGTTCATGGAGAAAAGCTTTAAGAGCTATAGGACACTGAACATGGTGAGAGAAGCACAGACAGAGAGAAAGCGAAAGAGAGAGATTATATATTCTTTACTGTGACCAATGATAAGGGGAAAAACTACACTATTTACCTTCAGACTCTACAAACAACTCAGTGATGATGGTATATTTAGGTGCAGGTGCAGGCCATGGGAGATGTTCAACTTCACGTTCATGTTCAGCAAACCACTCTGTCACCAGTCTTAATGTGTGTATCAGTGCATTATCATCATCCTGATTCACGGCACCGCCTTCAGGATACAATGTTTGAACCACTGGGTGGACATGGTCCTCTCCTTGGTAGTGACGCGTCCATCTAGCACAAGTACTGGGCTTCGGGAATGGCATGATATCGCAGCCCAAACCACCACTGATCCGCCCCCATGCTTCATCCTGGGCATTAAACAGTCTGGGTGGTACAGCCTCTTCTTTGGGGCATCTCCACACCGTAACTCTCCCGGATGTGGGAAGGACAGTGAAGGTGGACTCATCAGAGAACAATACATGTTTTACATTGTCCACAGCCTGAGATTTTTGCTGCTGGCACCAACGAACCAACGTTTGGCATCGGCATGAGTGACCAAAGGTTTGTCTATAGCATATATTATATAAGTTTCAGCACAATGTATTACATAACTCAGCCTAAACCCATTTTTGAGACTGGGGGGAGAGAGAGAGAGAGAGAGAGAGAGAGAGAGAGAGAGAGAGAGGTTTATGCTGGAAAGCAATGCTAAACAACTAGGTATGTGTTTTATATTTTACATTGTTCACAGAAGTTACATTTAGCTTTTGAGGATTTCACCATTCCATTGGTTATCTTGTACAGACAGTACGTCATTATTTTAAGACATGAAGGTCAGTTGATCTGAAAAATTTCAAGAACTTTGTATCCTTGAGTGAAGTTGCCAAAACCATGAAACGCTGTGATGAAACTTTTCCAAGAAACACATTAATGGATATTAGTTCAGTGGAAAACCGTTCTAAGACTGATCCCAAATGTGAGGTTTTAGTTCTAACTATTGTGTCTTTGTTAGACATAGAAAGGGGGAACAGATGGGTCCTGAATGTGTGGTTCCCACTGTGATGCAAGGAGGAGGTGGTGTGATGGTGTGGGGTGCTTTGCTGGTTACAGTGTTGGTGACTTAGTCAAAATTGAGAGCACATTTAACCAGAATGGCTACCACAATATTTTGGTCCCATCTGGGGTCCGTTCTTCGTACGTCGCTAACTCAGTTAGCTGGATGTGATTGTTGTGGATTTGTCCTGATCTTGGATTGTTTCGTTCTTCGAAGCGAATCTCGCACTTGTTGTCATAGCAACATGTCCGTAATCTTAAAGCTGCTCGGGAGCAGGTTTATTTCATGTAAACAGGATTTAGGCGCTCGCGCTCCTGGCGGGTTATGATTGGTTGAAATGGCGAGATCACATCTGATTGGTTAAAGAGCATGACTGACTGACACGGACTGACTCACGTGGGAAAAGAAAAGTATTTTGTATGAATATATGGATGGATGTATTTAAACATTCGTGTGTTAATCTCCGTGTGTGTGTCTAATCATATGTATCATTCTATCCCCCGATCGCGTCTATATAAGTGGAGGTGATTTTCTCAAATCTGTCTCAGTCATGTCTTGTCCGTTTATGAGAGAGCGACCGGTTACTGAAGGTGTGAGGATTATACACAGAGTTTTTCACATTCCTCGTGTATTGTGTGATAGACAGGATCCTTTAGCACAGCATGACAATATACTTCTTACTATACTTGTTCTTCTACTTCACTTTTACACTGTAAACCTGATTAAGTTGGCAAAACTCGAAATATTTGAGGTAATCAGTTACATAATTTTGTTAAGTAATTTTAAGTAAACAGAACTATTAATATTTGAATTTGTTGCAAATAAAAGTAAATTCGATCCAGCGCGGGAATCAAACCCGGGTCTTTCGCATGGCAGGCGAGACACCGACCACTGATCCACCAGAGCGCTTTAGATTTAAATTGCTGGAACTTTAAGGTGACACTTACTGTTACTTAAGTATTTCTGATTACTTATGTAACACGGGCAGCACTCACATATTTAATAATTTTATTTTAAATGATCTTTATTAAAGTTTGAAATTCTCCATAACCCTCTAATAAAAGCTCTTGCTCCGCTTGAGTAATAAATTGAGCTGCTCTTTTGGCATTTCGTCACCCAATCGCAGGGGTTGTGATCAGTGTTTCTACTGTCGATGCATATCGCCTTTTAAACAAACACACGAACGCGCAATAATCCTAGACAACTCAATCCAGCGATACTAATCATCAACAACAGGTGTGTCGAAGAAGCGAATTAGCCGCATCGTAATTAGCGCCATGATCTCATCTTAGATCTGTCAATTCATCTCGGATGTTTCAAGCGACGTACGAAGAACGAACCCCTGGTTGGCATTCATTTGTATACCAACAGGACAACGACCACAAACACACCTTATGTAAGAGCATCCAGCGAATATCGAAAACATTTAAAATATTTCAAAGATAACGCTGTCTCATGTCCATGCAGGTGATAGATAAGATAATATAAAATAAGATAAGATAAAACTTTATTAATCCCAGAAGAAATACTGCAAAATTCTGCAAAAACTTAAGCAGGTGTGCAAAGAGTAGCATGAAAGTGACAATGAAATTTAGTCTCTGTAAATCTCAAAGAATGCAATAGTTGGAGTAACTGCATAGAACCTGAAGCTAACAGAGGGGTTATTTATGTAGCACCGTGATGTAAATAGCAGACTAGCTTAGCATATATCTCCCAGTCCACAATTCCCATGCCGTTGTAGTTAGGTTTTGAAGAGCCGAATGGCTCTGGGAACAAAGGATCTTCTAAGTCTGTCCATTGAGCAGCTTTGTGACAGAAGTCTTTCGCTGAACACACTCTTCTGGTTGCAGAAATCAGTAGAAGCTTTACATCACTGGTAATCCAAGGCTTGTTGTTCGGGAAGCAGTATAGGTTCGTACAGGCACAATGATGTTCATAGAGAACTTGAGGGAG
Organism: Clarias batrachus; assembly: GCA_003987875.1. NCBI lineage: Eukaryota > Metazoa > Chordata > Actinopteri > Siluriformes > Clariidae > Clarias > Clarias batrachus. The sequence continues at coordinate 12,632 of QMIH01002258.1, read as the reverse complement.
TATTTTGTGCAGTGTGTAATCTCCTCAATGTCACCATTATGGGGCTCTGACAGCACACTCCAGTCAGTACACTCAAAACAGTCCTTCAGCATCTTCTCAGCCTCATGAGACCATTTCCTGAATGTTGTAGTAGACGGACTCATGACACGGGGGTTGTAGTGGGGCTTCAGGAAAACAAGATTATGCTCTGATTTACCCAGTGGGGGCGACACTGTAAGCTTCACTCACATCAGCATACAGGAGGTCTATTGTCCTGTTTTTCCTGGTAGCACAATCTACAAACTGATGGAAAGTAGGGAGTGTAGTATCCAAGGTCACTTGATTGAAGTCTCCAGACAGTGCGACAAAGGCATCCAGGTGTTGAGTTTGCAGTCTCGTGATATTCATGTGTATGACGTCACACGCTGTGCCTATGTCCGTGGGATGTAAACAATAATGGCGTGCGGGAATTCACTAGGAATATAGTAAACACGGAGCTCTTCGGCTCTTCTAAGCCTCTCTGTCCGCCCTCACTGCAGTCAATCCAGGGATGTCCACCCTATCATCCGGTGTGTTGCCGGTTAGCCATGTCTCTGGAAAGCACATCACGCTGCACTCTCGGTATATCCTTTTCTTTTTAGCTAGCTAAGTTCAGGTAAAGTTAGCCTTTACCTTAGCTTTTAGCTTAGCGGCAACTCTGCAGCCCCGATACCTGCGCCTTAATTCCTCCGGGGAAAGTAGTAGCAGTGTGACTCTTTGAGAGCCAGAAGATCTTCTTTTAAATAAATGTGCAGAGATGGGGTCCATATGCCTAGGGCTAGACTTTCAAGAGAAAAAATAGAATGGGGAAAAAAAGTGAAAATTAACAATAGAAACCAAAGAAATGTACAAAGAAAAGACACACAGACAGAGCTACTGAATGGGCTGCCACTCGCATCCGCGCCCAGAAGTTTCTTTAGCATTTTCCCCTCAGATATCTCACAACCTGCAGTGGTGGGTGAGCGCAGGGCATGGCTTCATTTAGTCCTTGCTTTATTTAGACCTGATTTGACTTCAATTTCATAATTTTAACTTTTGTTCAAATGAGAGTAATATCATTTCATATATAACTTTTCTGTTGTATGAATCTATATTTATGTTTTTTTTTTTTTTAAAGATTTCTGACTTCAAAAGAACAAAGATAGAGATGCTATACAGCTGGATGATTGAACAGCAATACAATTATAAACAAGCTTGTGAGAGAGAAAACAAACATGGAAAAGAAGCCTGAAGAAGCACAAATGATGAAGGAGAAAGAGAGTTCTGAGTTCCAGCAGAGAGAGCTCAATGCTGCTGAAGATCAGATGAGAGAAGAGATGTTACATCCAGTGAAGGAAAAGGAGGAAGTGGAGAAAATGCTACAGTCTGGTCAAAACCGCTTGAAGGCCCAGTGTGAGGAAAAGTTAAGGAACATGGAGAAAGAGCAAGAGAGATCTGAGCTCCGACTGAGAGAGATCCAGACCAGAGAGGCTCAGATGATAAAAAAGAAGGAAGATGTGGTGAAAGAAAAAGATGTAATAGAAAGAGGGTTACAGGTTGATAAAGACGGCTTGGTGCTTCAGCTTAATGAAAAGACAAGGCACATGAAGAAGGAGAAAGAGAGAGACAAACCCCAGCTGAGATTAAGTGAGACCAGAGAAGCTCAGATGAAAAAAGAAATGGAGGACCTGGAGAAGACAAAGGATGAGATAAAGAGAAGGTTCCAAGCTGAAAGACAGAGCCTGGTGCTCAAGCTTGAGGAGCAGACAAGCATCTTGTGGAAGGAGAAAAACAGATCGGACCTCCAGCAGGTCGAGCTCAAGGCCAAAGAACGTCAGATGCAAGAGGAGATTGAAACTTTGGTGAAGGAAAGAGAAGCAATGTTTAGTAAGTTAATACTTGAAAAGAGCAGGTCAGTGCTCCAGCTTAAAGATAATATAAGGAACATGGAGAAGGAGAAAGGGGAATCTCATCTCCAGCAACAAGAGAGTGAGGCCAGAAAGGAACAGATGAGAGATGACATGGAAATGCTGTTGAAAGAACTAGATGAAATGTGCAGAACATGGTCGGTTAGTATAGATAGCTTGAAGCTCAAGTTTGAGAAAGAGACAAGGGAATTTGAGCAACCTGAGCCCCATCAGCATGAGACTGAGGCCAGAAAAGCTCAGATGAGAAAGGATGTGGAGATGTTAAAGGAGGTAGCTAATATGTGGAGGACATGTCAAATTAGTACAGAAAACTTGGGGCTCCAGCTTGAGAAAGAGACAAAAGGATATGAGAAGGAGAAAGTGCAATTTGAGCTACAGCAGCAAAAGGATAAAGCCAGAGAAGTTCAGATAAGAGACGAGATGGAGCCTCTGGGAAGACTACAGGATAAAGTTAAAATATTGCTGGCTGATAAAGACAGTTTGGTGTTCCAGCTTGAGATGGAGAAAGAACGATGCAATGAAAGTGAGAGAAGTCAGCAGCTAGTTAGAAGAGACTGGATGAAACAGTGTAAGATTTTGGGTGAAAAATTTCATGAAAATGAAAAAATCTTGGAGGAGATGATAATAGAGGTAGAGGCCCTAAAAGGATCTAAGGAAACCCTTATTCAAAAAGCAAGGAACGTTACATGTAAATGGCTGAAGAGCTTTATTCCACAGTGGTTACAAAAGCTCTGGAAAAAGAACAACATTAAGATTAAGATAAGACAGAACTTGGACAAGGTGAGAAAAATTCTGGAGGAAAAAATTCTGGGAGATGACCGATGGAAACGATGAGTCTGAAAGAGATGCACCTCGTTAACAGGCACCTCCACTTCTTTTGTCACAGAAAATGAAAGGGCGTGGCAGTACTAGCTGTAATAGCACCAAACGTGACAAAAACCCACTGCTTTCTTCCTAACACACAGCAATTAACTTTCTACATTATAATGAATGACAAATAAATTATATACAAAATGATTCATTGTATTTAAGTTTAAAAGCTAAAGAAATTGTTGAAATAAATGTACTGCAGAAGTTTACAGACATTGCTGTTCAAATGCATTGAATCTGCCATATTATTGCGCAAGGAGGCTATTTGGATTCATTATAAGGAAGTAATTTCTAATTTAGAATCCATCAAGCAGACATAGGAGGTCCCAGGAACTTACTTGATCATCATTATACATCTGAATAAGCAAAACTGTGTCTGCCTAATAGGTAGTAAAAGTAATAGCATATACACTGTTAAAGTATACACTGTTGTTTAAGGGACCTATGCTACTGTACTCACACACTCATCATATTTACCGCTTAATCCTGTATTCAGGGCCATGGGGGGGCCTAGAGCCTATCGCAGGAAACGTAGGGCACAAGGCGGGGTACACCTTGGACAGGGTGCCAATCCATCGCAGGACACACACCTACACACACACACACTCATTCCCCCTCTACGGCAAATTTGGGAACACCAATTACTTTAACCTACATGTCTTTAGACTGTGGGAGGAAACCAGAGTACCCGGAGGAAACCCACCAAGCACGGGGAGAAAAAACCCCATGCACAGAAATGGGAATCGAACCTGGACCCTGGAGGTGGTCACTGTCAATTGTGATCCCAAACTTGTTTTTTTATGCATTCAATTTCACTGGTAAAGAGCAATTTAAGTGAAACATACTCTATGCGCTGATACCATCTAGTACTGGCTACCCCAGTTTTACTTATTCAAATTTATAGTGATGGAGCCTGTGAGCTGATCTGTGGGTTTCATGGAATATTTTACTTTAACTGACATCTCACAGATGGACACATTCACAATTAGAATCCTGGAATATGCCTGGTCCATTGGAGAGGAAAAAAACGTCAATAGACGTGATAACCTTGGTCATGCAATACAATTAAGTGGTCAGCTGAGTTCATTTTGGATATTTTTGTGTATTCGACTGGTACATAATAAACAGCATTTCAATGAGTGTGAATGCTTTGACAGTGCTGCAGTACTTGGATGTTTTATTTTTATAAAAAAAAAAAAAAAAGAAAATTTACAGGCACCTTATCTACCATCACTATAAATTTGAATAAGCAAAACCGTGGTAGGTGAATAGGTGGTGGAAGGTATGAATGTATAGAATATGTCACACATAAATTGCAAAAATATATTGCATGAATACAAAAAAAACAAAAAACAAACAAATAAAATGGCCAAAAACAATGATTTTTATCTATGAACAGATAAACACAAAAAAAATTAAGTTAAAAATTTCTGAATATTCCATCAAACTCGCACATCAGCTCAAAGGCACCTGCGGTACCTGTCTTCATTATTTCATTATAAATTTGAATAAGCAAAACTGGGGTAGCCAAATAGGAAGCATATGGTATCAACACATAGCATGTGTTACACATAAATTGCTCGTATAAATTGCTCGCTGAACAAAACCTCAACTTCATTATCTGAAAATTTTATCACCTAAGACCAAAAAAGAAAAAAGATTTTTAACACAGAAATGTTGGACTACTCAAAACATGTACAGCACTCAGTATTTGGTCGTGGCTCCTTTTATTCCTTTTACTGGAGGTGATCAGTCTGTTGCACTGTTGAGATGTTATGGAAGCCCAGGATAATCTGAAAGTGGACTTCAGCTCTTCTGTGATGTTAGATCTGGTGTATCACATCTTTCTCTATACTTCAAATATTCTCTACGGGTTTAGGTCGGGGGAGATTGCTGGCCAATCAAGCACAGGGATACCATGGTCATTGGACTTTGGTCCTAGCCTAGTAATTCATGCAAAGGGAGACCTGACCAAGTACTGAGTGCTTTTCATGTTCATACTTTTAAATGGTCCAACATTTTTGCATTAAAAAATTCTTAAAGAACAGTATATCAGTATGTGAGTAATGAATCTATACAAGTTTCTTTTTTTATTGAATTAATGAAATAAATAAACTTTTCATTGAAAATCCAATTTATTGAGATGCACCTTGGTTTTGATTTGTCTTTCTGACCAGCATACGAGCAGTTCTCTCTAAGAATTTTCTTGGTCTTTCAGATCTTATCTTGACCTCCACAGTTCCCCTAAACTGCCATCTCTTAATTACATTTTAATTAATTACATCTCTTAAAGTCATTAAAAGCAGGACACCGCGTGTACCAGCATCGACTTAAGCACCAGATAGTGTTAACATCTTTTCAATTAAAAAATGACCAAAATCTGTTATTTATCAAGACGTACCTAAACTTTTGCGTACGACTGTATACTGTATATATTCAATGATAGAGTAGGTACAACAAGATTGTGTGAAAATTGCCATCAAACTGCTAAAAACAAACAAGGCACCTGGTACAGCTGGAGTAACAGCTGAGAAAGAAGACTGCAAAGAGTGCAAGAATTATTGTGGAATAATCTCAATAGTTGTGAAATGGTTCATGAGGATCCTCCAACTGGGCTTACAGAAGCGCAGATAACAAATCACCCGGGAGGAACAAGCTGGGTTTTGGCCAGGGCATGGTTGCACCGATCGGATATTCACCATCCAACACCTTCTTGTACAAACAGACAGTGATTGTATTAATATATTTTAAATCGGCCTTTGACAGCATCCACAGGCCAGAGTTGTCAAAGACACTACGTGGAAAAAAAGAACTCAGAAACCATGAGACATCACCCTCAAGAAGTAAAGTGCTCCTGCCTGGGAAGATGAAGAAGTAAAACAAACTAGCAGACAAACTACAGCAAAGCTCACACAGAAAGCACTTTTTAGGGAAGCACATGAAGCTCAAGGAAAATATATAACTAGAGATTATTAGATCAATTATCTAATACCTTTAGACAACCAGCCAACTAGAAGCCTAAACATTGTTACACACTTTATGGCCCAGACTGCATCCAGAAGACAGATCATTGCATATACAATATCAGCCAGTAACAACCAACACCATGCCCCAAAGATAGTAATGGTCAACCACAATATGTAATGTAAAGCTTTGCCTTTTTGTGTTGTTGCATTTGTGTTTATACACTGTATTGCAGATGCTGAACTACTATGACCTAGGCCTCAGTCATAAGCCCACACCACTCCCATCAGCAGATCGTGATCGGACATCAGCAACTATCATGTACAAGGTGCATAACATGCAGAGTGATAAGGGCACAGAAAAAAAGAGAATACCTAAGAATACATGGCAGTGAGTGGCAATGGAAATGCTTACTGGCAACTAGAAGACCCGCTGACTACCATTTACCCCATCATTGGAAGCACCATAAGTCGTGTTGGATGGTATTTGGGTACAGTGTATGAATGTTGAAGAATATCCCCTCTGGGCTCATACGGGGCACAAAGTACTGCACGCCACTCATTTGTTGGAAAGGCAACTGGACCTAGGGTGATTCTAATTAAACCAAGAAACTGAGCAGCAAACCTCAAAACGTACCCAAACTTGCCCTGCACAACAGGAGGCATGACAGACTAATCATGGTGGTGATATTATATGGGGCAACGCATCCCTGTCTTCTAGGCAATATGAAAGACCTGCAAAAGTCTTGGAGTTACAGTACATTATGATAGGACACCAGCAGGGTCTAGGTTCAAAAGCATCCCTGAGCATATGGTCTATCGCCTTGATAGGATACCAATCTTAGGTCAATTGCTATAAGAACTTTCCCATGTCATCTCATGCAAATCCTGGATAGATAGGTCTAGGTGGTGAAGACACGGTCAAGCACAAAAGCTGGCAAGACCTTCCTCCATAATTGGTCCACAAGGACGTTTTTTTTTTTGCGTCTATGGACTGACATATATAATAGTGTGACTGAATGTATAGCTCACTTAATCTAAATGGATGCAATTATTCAATTCTATCTGCAATCATATATGCTTTAGTGGTTATCATTATTAGGAAGATTAAAGTTCTCTAATCAGGTGTTTATGTGATTTAGAGTTAATTATTGTTAGTAAAAATTTAACATAAATCTATGTGATTATAAATAGATGGGTTTGATCTGAGAGAGATTTTGTGAAGTGCTGCAGGAGAGGTCATGTGCATGTAGGTAAAAAAAAAAAAAAAAAAACTTATTACAGCAAATTTGCAAGGTTGTGCCTGCATGGATGTTTCCTGGTATAAAGCTGCTAGGACGACTGAGCGTTTCCTGGTACAAAGCTACTATGATATGCTGTGGTTAAGTAAACTTTAAATGAGCCATGTAAACATGTTTGCAGAGACTAGGGAAAGTTTCAAGGGCAGATGCACATTTATGGCTACGTGAAGTTCGAGATGAAAGCCGATCGAGGAACCTTAGAAATGTGGGTGGAAGCAGGTTAATTGACCTTTGTTCTAATAAAATTACATTAAATGACATCAAATTCTAATAGGGAAAAGTACGGAGATAAAAATTGGAAGAAGAACAGAGGGAGGAGATTATGAGGAGGAGGAAACTAGTCCCTCCCCTGGTGCAGAGTATAAAAGATAATCTTGCTTTACTTCATCCAGATAATTAGACTTCAGACTCATTCGTTTTACAGATGATAAAAAAAAACGAAAAAAAAAAAACGACATCTCAAGTAATGTCAGTCAAATGTCAGGCAGTTGGATGGGCAGCATCAACTAGAGGGTGAGGGAAAATTTGCTAGTTGTCTAGATCCATATGTTTCAGTATTTATTAGCTCATTATCAATAGACATTATCATTAGACAAAGCTCTTAAAAAAGATATATAAACTTACTTAGATCTATAAATGTACTGCATTTGAACCCAACACTGATCAGAATTTATTTAGCTTTCTTGTTCAGGTGTCTTTGAAGTGAGTATTTTATACTTTCAATTTTCAATTTAAATCATACAAGATAAATATCTGTATGATTTAAATATTAAATATGATTTATCATATTTTGTCATTCATACACTAAAACAATATTATCTGCAAAAATATAAAAGCTGCACTAATACATGTGTGATATTTCACAAACGTGCAATATAGTGCAAAATACCATTGTGTAACTTTGCTTGTCAAATTTGCTAAAGTAGCTCATTAGATATGTTGTCATTTGATTTTCGCTTTAATGAAAATATAAAATGAATGTTTACAGTAAGATGAAGTTGGCAATCATCACCCTGTTGTTGCTCCTGCCTTCAGCCTATAACAGTAAGCCATTTTTAAATGTGTTATATCCTAACTTTTATCTATTCAGTTTGGGACGTTGATATTTTAAAGTGAAATGTGTTTATTTTTTGTGACAAGTGATGGTATTATGAACGGATTTCACAGACTCTATCTCGCACTTTTGCTTCCTTCCGCACAACTCTGTCACATAAATTGGCTTTGTTACTATGATCGCATGCTTCCACTTTCATGACTATGACTTTGTATCATGAATTGGCTTTGTTACAATTCTGACCTGATAAATGGCTTTTGTCTTCTGCATTCACTCTCTCTCAGCCCTGTCATTTTCACAAAAAGAGGCTCACACTCTTGCATCGTATCTGCCAGTCTCCTGCAGTTGGAGTCCTCATGCCAAGCTCAGCCTCCTGACAATCCCACTTTAGTTCTTTAGTTTTTATCTTTATCTTCCACACTCATTATTCAGCAGCACAGAGAATAGCGCATTTTACAATTAAAAAAGGCTGGAACATCGGCTACCGTTATTATAAATACTCAAAAACTAAAAAAAAAAATTGCTAAAAAACACACACACACAAAATATTTTACCACTTAATATAGCTTGTAGGAGTCTGCAAAGTGAGACTATTGTTCCTATTTAAGGAATTGCTTGCCATAACTCCAAAACCAAGTTTTACCCACAGACTTGGAGCTGTTTTCATATGGCTGTAGTGTGAACAATTACCAAACCAAATATATAATGTTGAACAGCTAACTAATCTACACTGTAAACCCTCATGCTCAAAGTAATTAAACACATTGAGTCCTGTTAACTTAAACAATTACAATTAGTTCAAATTAATAGACCTTGATGAGTATTTAGAAAATTTTGGTATTTATGAGTTTGTAGAAATGACACTTTTTACTTTTCACACAAGTTTGATATTTTAAGCTACAGTAACTGTCTCCTTCAAGTTCCACCAACTTCAAATCTTTCAGCCGAGTGATTTTGTGTCTGACGTCATCAATGCACATGGAAACTGCCCACATTGAATTGTTTTGCTCAAGATGGTGGGTTGGTCTGTCTTTGCATGAGGCTGTAATTACAGATCTGGGCTCCCTAACAGATCACTGGTGGCTCAGTGGTCGGTGTTTCACCTGCCATGCGAAAGGGCCGGGTTCGATTCCCAGCCCCTGGATGAAGTGCATGTCCAACACCTAGATGAAAATGGGAGGGTTGTGTTCAGAACGGCATCTGGCGTAAAAACTGCTGTGGGACCCATTGCCAGAAACAGATGAAAGACCAACAGCAATCTATTCAATTTGCAACAATTAAAAAAAAATATATAGTACGAGTTAGGCTACTCAGTAATGCAAGTACAGAACGATTAATATGAACAAACTCAAAAACTGATAGTTCTGTTTACTTAAAATTGGAAACATCATTACTTAAAAAATGATGTAACTGATCACCTCAAATATTTTGAGTTTTGCCAACTTATTCGGGTTTACAGTGTAGAAAATTATAAGCGAATTCCTTTAAAATAAACATCAAAAACCCTTCTGAAATGAACAGGGCGTCAAGACTAGGATAATACTTCCAAAATACCCAGATCAAAAACAAGGTCAGTGGCCAGAGGCCAGAAAAGCTCAATGAAATTTTTTGCAAATATGGACATTTATTTGGCACTTGACCCAAAAGTGCATTTCCCAATGGCATGAGTGGGTCTCCCAAACTATCATTTAGAAAATCTGCCTGAAAAGTGAAACACTTCAAACCTGCAATTCTGACCACATTTTTAAGATTGAACACACCAAACATACCTGGTCATAAAAACCTTACGTCAGATCCAAGTACAATTGGTGGTGGATCATAAACCAACTAGGTGCATACTGGCTAGCGTTCATATTAGTAATGCATTTCGTAATCGAATACACTTATGTCTCTTCACTTTTTGATTTAACCAGTGGCAGAATGCGCCTAGTTGGTTAATGCATTTAAGGCAGGGGTCTCAAACTCAGTTCCTGGAGGCCCGCAGCCCCACAGAGTTTTGTTCCAACCATAATTAAAAACACCTGATCCAACTAAACAGGTCATTAAGGCTTATTTGAAAACTACTTAGTATGTATGTTGGAGCAGAGTTGGAACAAAACTCTGTAGGGCTGCGGCCCTCCAGGAACTGAGTTTGAGACCCCTGATTTAAGGGCTAGAGCTGGTTTTTTATGTTACTGTAAGGATCCACCCCTAGAGGGCACTGTGTGCACGTTTTTTGTTTTTCTGTAGTTTTTATTAGTCGACTCAGTTTCCCAGAAGGCACCTCGGCTGATGACCGAACTCACCTGAACCGAGGTGGCTCATTATTAGTGTTAAAAATAGCTGGTTGTTCTGGGAAACTGGGTCGAGCATTAATACTGTCAGTGGGCTTTTGTTTTGATTTGGTTTTGTTTTACTTTGGTTTGTTTATATTGGGCTCTGAATGGTCTTGATATCAGTGTGGTGTGTAAGTGTACTTTTTAGTTTATTCCGTCTGTTATATGAATGCTGTGCTGTGTGTTTCTTGTGTTTCCTTTTGTCTTGTGTGTTCAGTGTTTCTCCCCTGGTCCAAGGTTCCTTCTCTTGTCTCCAGTGTGTTCCTCTCTCACCTCCAGTGTGTTCCTCTCTCGCCTCCAGTGTGTTCCCCTCTCGCCTCCAGTGTGTTCCCCTCTTGCCTCCAGTGTGTTCCCCTCTTGCCTCCAGTGTGTTCCTCTCTCACCTCCAGTGTGTCCCCATAGGGCACATAGTTTTGCACTACTGGACAGGTGTTATGTAAAAGGAATAACAACATAAAAGGTCAGAAAGCTGGAGGAGGTTTTTAGATAAGATGCAAGATAAGATAATTGCACTAGTCCAACTACTTATTAGTTTCTCACTGACCAAAAGTAAAAAAAGATTTGTGCTTATTAGCCATCCAGCAGAGAGATGAGGTTAGTCCTTTTCAAAGATGATCTTCAGCCAACATCAGCTATCACTTCTCTGGTTACTGCAGCAGTGATCCTGACTGGGGAAAGGGGCTTAACATCGAGAGCAGTGGCCTTTTCCTCTTCGGCGGTTGGCTCTCAGTAAGGGTTAAAGTGCTGCGGCAGCTCATGCAGTCCTTTACCGGTCATCTTTAAAGCAATAATGTGGCATTTCCCCCCCCTTTGAAGTCCCTGGGGCACATGATATCACCCACTCGAAAACCACTCTCGCTTTTAGTGTCCACTGTACAACTCTGGACTTTGCTTTTACAGCACGGATAAGGCTAAGATCTATTAACAATTATGATCCACCAGCTGTGCCTAATCTAGTGCCCTGCAGAAGGGGAGGCCACCTACCTCAGAGAGCCTCTGGAGTGAGTGAGGAGCGAGAAAAGATTTTGGCACACTCCCGACACCGCGCAGGCCATGACATCGCCCCTCCCTTAGCTCCAAGCCCACATTCACCGTTGACAATATGGATGATGTACTGTTGTGTTAGCTAATTTATAGGAGATGCTGTGATTAAATTGGGTAGCGTATGTTATGTTAGTTATACTATGTTTCTTAAAGTACTCGGTTAGCATTTTATGAATTGGGTAATATTTTTCCAATCTTATTTTTTTAATAATAAGAGATTGATCATACATGCTGAATGGCTACACCAGTGTGAGTGCATGCACAGCAACCTCAGTCGCTGATCAGATGGCAAAGTGACAGGTGTATGGCAAGGAAAAAACTGAGACACTGACACATGTCAATGGCAGAATGTGAACTATTTAAAAAAATAAATGCTCGTTTAAAACGAAATCTTACCTGTTGAGACAGCTGTGAACGTCACATGATGGCGCACTGTGCTAAAAGTGAGGACTGGAGCTTGATAAAGTCAGTAATATCCAGTGAAAGAAGCTTCCTGGGATACACTGTTGTCTGGTCTGGTGATTCACCATTATTTGGCTCGTTGGTGTCATCTGTTTCGGACATGGCGGTCAGACAAAATGGCAAATGTTTAGATTTTGGATTATGTGAAACAAGAGTGTCATAGTATGTTTGAGTGCATTTAGGGACCAAACAAATTTGTAACATGACGTATTTTTAGTAATATTACTGTCAGAGAAGACAAGACTTTCAGATTACTCTCCACCATATTTCCCTAATTAGTGTATCTTGGCTGATTTTCCCTGTCATGCAACAGATACCAACTGGTAGTGGTGTAGACCAACATATGCTTCCTCGGAGACATTCCCTCACTTGCACATGCCCTTACACCTTTGTTTTAGACATCCTTTGTGTGTAACTCAACCTTCTATGTCTGTAGTTATGTCAATAGTCTAATTTATGTCTGACTGCATTAATTATGGCAAACATGTGTAACAGGTGATTCCCTAGTTACGGGCTCCTGGCCAGTGGGGGCACTGTGGGAGCCATTTACCTTAATTCAATAAAAGAAGAAGAAAKGCTGGGTTAGGTAACAGCAGCCATTATCCCAGCCGAAGCTAAAGCCACTAATGGTAAACCCGAATGCGGGATATGCCTATCCAATGCGCATGAGGGTTTTTTTTTCTTTGCTTCTATTTTGT
>QMIH01002257.1:59722-71999 GCA_003987875.1 Clarias batrachus | reverse complement strand
TTTAAGGTTATCGACCTCTATCTCACGCTCTTGCCCACTCTCTCTCTCACTCATTTGGTCGAATCTACTTCGAACAATTGTTGTGTAACCTGCAGAGCTGTCAGGCACAAGAATAAAAAGTGATTCCAGAGTTGATCCTCATGTCCCCTGTAGTTGACTATGGCTTTTTTCGAGTTTGAAGCAGAAGTTGATGTGCAAATTCCCAAGTAACTCGACAGTTACCTCCCTCTCTGTCTTTGCCCTCACCAACTCCTACATATCGTACGTCACCCTTACAATAACAGTGAACTGGATCTGCAATGCTGCACCACACAAACTAGATGCACTTTATTACATCACATGCCGGGAAGATAATGCTCTAACAATGTCTCGTTGTTATTTATACTCTGTTATTTATAACAATGACAATAAAGTTGAAAGTTGAAGTTGAGTTGAAGAGAACCAGAATTCAGAATTCAAAATATTGGCCTACATCAAGCAATGATATTAGCCAAACTTAAAAATGACTGGAATTAGAGTGGTAACTTATGCACACTATTAAATCGCAAACAAAAGTAGTGAACCTTTAAAGTCGCATAAGAATTGCCTCAGAAGAAAAAAAAAACCATGAATGACTGTAATTGTTGATCACATAAATGCTTGGTAAAAAAAAAAAAAGAGTCAATAGAAGCAATCACAGTTATGATTAAATTCAAATCAAAATTCAAATTCAAATTTTATTTGTCACACACACATTCATACACAGTACSATATGTAGTGAAATGCTTAGGCGACTGCCCGTGACCTTAGAATAGAAAACTATATTTTAAGAGTATTTACACAAAAGATAAAAGATATAACAAGAATAAAAAGTAGAGTTAGATTCACCTAAGCATAAAATAGTAATATATAAAAAAATATACATAAGTGGTACTATTAAAGCCTTTACCAGTGAAAGTAATGAGAATTCACAGGATTCGGGCTAAAAAGCTGTGAAGCCATAAGAAACTACTTTTTAGTTAGGCTAATTGAAAAAAAAGATTACAATTTGCTAGGGAGAATAAAGATTGGACTTTAGAGCAAAAGAAAAAAGTCATGTGGTCTGATGATTTCAAATTGATGTGATCATGTCTAGACTCAGCAAAGTTATGTGGCAATAAAATGAAGTCAGCTGATGACTTGAATGTACTGAATGACCAAGTTATCACGGCAACTGAGTTTTTTCTTCCCTGAGATTCAGATTTTTTTTCCAGGACTAAAATTGTGTAAGAGAAGTTCTGGGAGCATGAGGAATCATTTTTCACACGTTAATTCACCACCATACTGGATGAATGATTTGGCCCTTGTCACATTAGCTACAGTTACAATATTTATTTAAAATCGCACCTGGAAGTGTGTGGGATATATTAGGCAGCAAGTGAACATTTTGTCCTTGAAGTTGATTAGTTGGAAGCAGAAAAAAATGGCCAAGCGTAAGGATTTTAGTGACTTTGACAAGGGCCAAATTGTGATGGCTAGACGACTGGATCAGAGCAACTCCAAAACTGCAGCTAAATAATCCTGTGAACCGGCAACGTGGTACCGGGCAGCCCAAGCTCACTGATGGACATGGGGAGCGAAGGCTGGTCAGTGTAGACCGATCCAATAGAAGAGCTGTTGTATCTCAAATTGCTAAAAGGTTGGTTCCAATAAAAGGTGTCAGAACATCACTGTTTTTGCAGCAAAAGGGGCGACCTACTCATTATTAGGTGAGTGATGATAATGTTATGGCTTAATATATATATATATAGCTTAATATATATATATATATATAAGCCGAGAATATATTAAATATATATTTATAGATCAAACTATCTCTATACTAAATAAGGATTTAACTCGGCTTTGGTGGCTGTTTTTTATTTCTGTTAATGAAGATATCTGCCATCTGTCATTCCAATACGGGATACTGAGTGTACGGTGCAGCACGCGCGCCCCTCACCGAACTGACGTCACGGGTTTAGCGCGTCGCTACGGGCCCCGGATCCACGGTAAAGTCTCTCACTGGGAGGAACTCGATGCTAATAGAGAAAAAACTCTAAAACTTTACCTGCGCAGCACATCGAACGCATGGCGAAGTAACGTATGCGGTTTCGCTGTTGTTTCTCTGCCTAAGTGAGGATGTTTCCCGGAGGTGAGGTGTTTATCATGATGGTGGTGGTGGTGATGTTGTTAGGCTACAGTTAGCAATACACGCTTATGAAAMCAGACAGAAGGGTCTTTAACAGAGCTTATACTCTTTCAGATGTTGCTTACATATGCGGAACGATGAACGACTACCTAGTCTTGCGCTCTTTGATTTTGCACGCGCAGTTTGTATTTTTCCCAGGTGAAAAAAAACAACAAGAAGAAGAAAAACAAAAAGAAAATTGTGTATTAGCTCCACACAGTGGACTTGTAGACCTGCATGCGCACCAGATTCAGATTTTTTTTAATCCCTTCCAAACAGAATGCGGTAGGGACAGGAATATATGGGCGCATGCTATCGCTTAGGGTGACGAGGCGAACAAGCTTTCACTCGGTTTCATTTCTTAGATGAGAGTCGCGTCGCGTCTCGTCGCGTCGCTGCGGCTGTAGACTTGGCGGTGGAATAAAGCCAGCGTTTCGAGCAGGAGGCACGGCCACGGGTAACAACAACAATACCGCATTGTTCAGGTTTTACACAATAACCTCGGCGCTGATAGAATCCGGATTGGCCGTGTTGCGTTGGCTTAATCGATTTATGGCTAAGTTTGGTTTGCTAAACACGCTCTGAGCTGAAAGTGCTCCAGTGTACCCTCCCACTGATGGTAAGAGAGGAACGGCGACTCGGATACACACTCTCCCGGCGAGCGCAACATGTTGTTTCGGGGTCTTTACAGGAAAAAAATGATRGAGAAACCTCGGTCTTTGTTGTGTGTTTGTTGGCCTCGGAATTGAGTTTGCGCCTGAACGGCTTCAGTCGGTGCGGTGTCGGTACACAGCTCGGTTACACACTCTCCTGCTGCTTGGCCGCTTGTTTGGACGCAGGCCTGTGTCACGAGAGCAGACGTTAACCGTGTTTAAATAATTTCATAGTAGGTTGTGAATCCTGTTGTGACCACATACWCTAAATGTAGACGTCACCTGTTGCATGTAGACTTGTCAGAAGCTGAAATGTGATACAGTTATGTTAAGTTTAGGCCATGTTTCCTCAATAAGCCTCACTGTGCAGATCACTGCACTCCGCTAACAAGCTCCCAGTATTCAGAATCAGAGAGATTTTTTGCCAAGTACGTTTGCACATACAAGGAATTTGTTTTTTGGTGACAGAAACTTCCACACACACACACACAAATTAACAATACATGGAATAAGATGTAGGGTATTATCAAATAAATATCAGTGGTATTGCACATATTAATATTGTACAGTGGGGAGAACATTTAACTGGTAGATTGCCTGGGGCAATTGGTTGTTCTTGTGCCTGGTGTTCGGTGCTCTGTAGCACCAACTAGACTGCAAAAGTTCAAAGAGAAGATGTCTTGTACAGTATGTGAGGGGTCCAGAGTGATTTTTTGAGCCATTTTCCTCACTTTGTATATATACAGTTCTTGAAAAGTGCGCAGTGGMGCACGAATAATCCTTTCAGCTGGCCGAACCGTCCCTTGTAGTCTTCTGATGTCTGATTTTATAGCTGAGCCAAACCAGACAGTTATTGAAGTGCTCAGGACAGATTCAATGACAGCTGAGTAGAATTGTGTGAGCAGTGTGATTCCAAGTTTTACACACCATTGTGAAGTGGACATTATTGTACTGGTCCAGATGGATTGACCAAAAAAATATTAYGCAATATTTCCGATCTTATTTGGATGTTGAGGTTTGTACACAAAGGGTCATGTCTAAAAACCAGGACAATAGCTATTGTGCCGATGGGGGACCTAGAGGAACTTTGCACCTGTGAGTGTGTTGTGTGTAGTAGCCTGATGGCTGGAGCACCCCTGGAATTCCCCCTTTTGCTTGAGAATAGTTAACTTTTCCTGCTTTTTTTTTTAACCAAAGGTTTGTTGTAGCAACAACAGTTTTCCAGGGTGAAGCTGGTGACTGTTTACAGACAYCTACAAAGCTTGTAACATCACCAGGCTTCCATTTTTGTTTATGTACACTGGCATAATTGATGTTTGAATGAGTACACAAGAGTGTTTAGATTGTTATTTATCCAAATACTCTAATCATCAATCTATTTATGGCTGAGAAAGATCTATTACACTTTTTGCACTCTCATTTAGCCAAATCTTTAGAACACTTACATAAACCAGATATAATTTCTTTGAACTGTTGACCATTTATCAGAACATTTAAACATTAACTCGCAGGTATACTTCATCTTTTACAACTAATTAAATAATTGAATTAACTTTCAGTGTCAGTACAAGCCTGTTATGTCCAGTCCTACCTGGCTTCCTCCAAGAACTCTGAGTAGCCCCGAGAGAACAACAGCACAGATGTCACACACTGGACCTGCTTTCTACAGACCACCCAAAAAAGGTCCACCTGACCAGAGAGCCAAATATGGGGTGTATGACCAAAATGGAGCAGCAAGTGGAAATGGTGTACCCTCAAGGTACATAGCTGCTGGACCCTCAGGTGAGAAAGTCTTATACTTTATGTTCTGCATGCAGTCTACAAGATGGAACAAAAAAATGTCTGGTGTGAAATGGAATAGCTCTATTTAGACATTGTGCATTGCAACACTATTTTAATCGGAGACTTGGTTCAGACTAGGAAGTCTGTAACCAAATCCAACTGTCATACCTCTACTTATGCAGAATTCATACCTCTTTTACYAGACCCACATTAAAGTTTGGTGATCTACACTGAGAATGTATGTTTTTAACATAGACATGTTGACTGACTGTACATACTGTAAAATGTGTGACCGTGTAAAACAGAGTCAGGTAAAAGGTCTTTGCCATTGATGCATGTAAACAGTCTGATTGTATGGTGGGAGAATCAGTATTGTAATATATATTTACATTTAATATGAACACAAATCTGTTCTCTGGAAATTCTACGGAGCTGAGGGGCACGTTCAAACTGACTTTTCTCTTTGATTTGGTGGTGAATAAAACCTGCTTTGGCTTAAAGGCTCAGTCACCTCCTTTTTGTTTTCTTTGACAATAGCACAGTGGGGAGTGGAAAACAATCCAGAATACACTTTTGTTCAAAAGTTAGTACCCCCCTTTTTAATTCTGTTTATTTTTGTGTATAAATGTAATAAAAATAATCTGATCTGGCAAATACAACCTCAGACGAACAACATATAACATTTTTGCAGTGCATTTATTTATTTAACAGAAATAAAGTAAAAAACAATGATCAATACTAACGACCTCTTTACTGCTTCCATGTGATTTAGGAGGGTAAGTTGCATTCAGGTGTGTGTTCACACAATGCCAAAAGAGAAACGCTTAAGCAAAGGTCTTAGAGAAGCAATTATTAAATCTGGAAAGGGTTATAAAACCCAAGTTGGAGTTCAGTTTTCTACAGTGAGAGAATATTCACAAGTGGAAAGCTTTCAAGACAGTTTCTAATCTTCCCAGAAGTGGATGTCCCAACCTATTCACCCCAGGGTGCATTGCTCATATTGTTCATTGCTCATATCACTCATATGTTTGGAAGGGTTGCCAGGAGAAGGCCTCTTCTTTCGAAAAAATAACCGAAACACAACTGAGGTTTGCAAAACTGCATCTGAACAAAGCACAAGGCTTCTGGAACAATGTCCACTAGATGTTCTGGGCATCTTGCAGTGATCGATTCGACCATGAACTCCTCTTTATACCAGAGTATTCTTCAGTCAAATGTGGTGTTGTCCATTATAGGATTTGTGATACAGCTACAAATTGGGTCAATGATACATTTTTGTTGAATAAATAATAGCAAGGTGAAAAAGTTATGTTTTTTTGCCTAATACTAAGATTTGCTATGAACAAATTATTTAAATTGTTTTTACACAAAAACTCAGAATTAAAAGAGGGTGTACGAAACATTGGACATTGACAATATATGGACTTATTTTTTTAAGGGTGATGGGATTGTTTGTTTAACTTGACTTTAATATACTACTAATAGATACTACTTTACTAGTTTCTGYTTTCTCTCTGTAAAAACATAAAATTAATATGATGGCCGTTTAAACAAATATTCAGTGGTTAGATAACATAAATGGAAGACATTTCATTACAGTTCTATGTATATATGTGATTAATTAGGTGGAATCATGCATCACCAGCACCAAGAAGGTTATTCAGGGGCGTCATCATATCTTTCTCCACAAGAAGAGCATTATTACCCCCCAGGTCATGGACCCAAAGATGACCATCTTTTCTGGAGCACTCACATGACCAGCTATGATCACCATGTGAGTCCAAACCAGAGCATCACAAACTATGGTTTACTGTATGCTAGTGTCACTTTATGAAGAAAGACACCACTGTCATCGTTTGCTTCATGGGAATGCAAAACTTGGGACCAAAGCGAGTCTTTTACCCCTTTTCTGGGCCTAAGAAATTGCTTCATCTCAAATGTTTAAAAAGAAGGAAGTTAGTTTTTTCTTTTCCCAACTTATTACTATAGATTTTTTWAAATAAAATGAATAGTTATAATGTTTTATAGACAGATCTTTTTTTGTGTACTGCTATAGGTCAGATTCTGAAAGCACATTCTGTATTTTGGAAAATATTCTTTGCTTGGTCTCTCAATTGTAGTAAGAATTGGTGCATTATGAATAAATATGTTGTTTTGTCACTATTTGTCCTTTTCAGAAATGTGGGCCTGATAAGCATCTTTCCAGTATTGATGCAGAGATAGATTCCCTCACATGCATGCTGGCTGATATGGACAGCCATCCTCAGAACACAAGCACACAGGTACCTTAAATCCTCTGTCTTATCTTACTGATGTTCATTTTGCAATAAACATTCATAAATAATAATAAGAATTTTCAAAATGAGGTTCTCCCTGATTTGATTATAACTGTATAAGATTTGCAATGGTGAAAGATTTGCATTCCCTTTTGATCCACACAGCTATATGACAACGTGCCTTACAACATGCATCTCCACAGCGAGCGCTACAAATCGTCCAACCAGACAGGTGCTCCATCACAGACCAGACCCTCTATGGGTTATCCTCCTCATCCTCAAAGTCAGTACCATCCTTCTCCACCTTATGCATCCACCCCAAAGCCTGAATACACCTATCCGTCCCCATCATCCTCCGCCCACAAACCTTACCCCCAACCAGTACCAGCCTCCTACACCACTGCCTCCACTCCAAGTGGGCCCCGCTTTACAGTGCAGGTTAAAACCGCCCAGCCTGTCACTTATTCTCAGAGCGGGAGACAGGCGGAGCAGGCCTACACCCCACCCCCTCCTCGTCAGCATGCTACCTGCCCTGCTCCACAGGACCGCCCACATTACTCTGAAGTCCCAGGGCAGGGACAAGGATGGTATCCACCACCACCCCCACCAGCCCAGCAAGCCTATGGTGATCCAGCCGCATATAAGTCAGGTTCTGGTAGTGTTCAGGTGCCAAGCAGGGTACAGGGACCGCCAGGAAAGAAAGGACAAGAGCAGAACTACCAGGTTAGTAAGGTAAGAATTTTGTAATGGRCATAAAAGACTTCACAGGGTTTTTTAGTTTCTGTCTGTTTGTGGACACGCATCTCCTTCTAGAATTTGCCTCCTTTTGCWCTTATACAGCAATGTCATCCTCTCTCGTCAGAGAATAATATTGGGTGAGGTGGCCTGGGGTGCATTCGGTCTTCTGATTCATCTCAAAAGGTTTCGGTTGAGTTGGGTTCAGGGCTCTGTGCTGGCCCTGAGTTTCTTCCACTCCAAATCAGATAAACCTTATTTTCATGAAGCTTGCTTTGAGCATTTTTATACTGGAATTGTTCCTCCCCTTAGGTCAAGTGAGGGAACTTGTAATGCTGCAGCATACAGAGACATTTCATACAATTATGTGAATTCGGCTTTGTGGCAACGGTTTGGGGAAGAACCACATATTTGTGTGATAGTCAGTTGTCCACAAACTGACATTCAGCCATATATGATTTACGAATAGGAAACATACATTTTCGTTTTGACATAATGACCTGATATACTGTATGACATGTCYATTATGTTTATGACGGTATAAAATGTGATTACAGCTGAGTTGGCAATGCAGACTACTTYCACATATGTCAGTCACTAATTTGCTTTTTTTTAAGGAATTAGAGAACTTGTTTAGCAAAAGTTTATCAATGATGTATTTAGCTTCAAAATGTATAATGATATCTAGTCAAAGTTTTAATGGTTTTGTGATTTAATTTTTCTTGTACGGTAAAACAGTTGTTCATGTTGTACCCCCAGGCAACAGTGCCAAGACCTGAGGAGGAGCTGGATCGTCTCACTAAGAAGTTGGTGTATGACATGAATCACCCCCCCACAGAGGAATATTTCGGTATGAAGGCCCATTTGTGCCCTTAAAAACAATGAGTCAATTTTTMATTTTTATAAACTTCAAACGTTGATCTTGATGCCTTTTTACCCCATTATTGCAATTTGTTTCTCTTTTAGGTCGATGTGCCAGGTGTGGAGACAACGTGCTTGGTGATGGGAGTGGCTGTATTGCTATGGAGCAGGTGTTCCATGTGGAGTGTTTCACGTGTATCACCTGCCATGCCCAACTCCGTGGCAAGCCTTTCTATGCACTGGACAAAAAGAGCTACTGTGAGAGTTGTTACATTGTGAGTCCTAACTTTTTTTTATTATTCTGCACATTTGTTTGATTTTTCTTTTTTTTTTTTGCCTTTTTTTTTTTTAAACAATACACCTCCCAAAAATCTTGTATATAATTAGTCTTAGTCTTGCATGGCCCATCACCGTACATCATTCTTCTAGACATTTTAATGCCTCATTTCTGGTGGAACTGGTGGTGTTTCACCCACATTATAGAGTTTTACTCTTATCCACTGTTCTGATTTTTAACTTTGCTTTCTCATTTTCTCTTCTCAAGATCTTACTCCTTGTCTTTTTTATTTTACTTTAAGTAAATAATTTTTTTCCATTGCCTTCCATTTCTCCCTTATCAGCTACTTGTAATGGTTTTTGGCTCTTGTTTCTCAAATTCTTCTCAGAGCACATTGGAGCGCTGCTCAAAGTGTTCGAAACCAATCTTGGACCGGATCTTGAGGGCAATGGGGAAGGCGTATCACCCACGTTGCTTCAATTGTGTAGTTTGCGGCTGCTGCCTTGATGGTGTTCCCTTCACTGTAGATGCCACGTCACAGATTCACTGCATTGAAGACTTCCACAGGTAAGCACAACATAGTTTAGTGGCAATGTTTGTATTTCTGTCTCTGTATATTCRCCTCAATGGATTTGAAATGAAGCAATCAATATGTATTTATCTATATAATCCAATACATAATATGGTGTTTTCAATGTAATGCAATTTAGACACATTTCAAAGTTCAGTGGTATAGTAACATGACAGCAGTATACCTGCGCTTTAGTCATCTTGTTCCTTTTTCTGCCACTGGTTTAACGTAATATTTAAAAACCAAGTAAAATGCAGCAAAATGTTTTTTTCAAAAAAACTGACCTTTTGAAACTAATCAGATATCAGACTGAAAGGGAGAGTCAAAACTTGCCAAACATACAAGAAGGACTAGCTCAGTGGAGGGATAATAATAAGAGATTTCGGAGTGGCTGCAGTCTTTTGCAAATTACTGTATAGTCAAAATTCTTTGTCACTGTACTAAGTACAGCGAAATTGGATCAGTCTTTACAGTGCAATCACAGAATTTAGTGCGACCTAAACTGTCAATTTTTAAGATTGAAAAAAAWATATATGATCAAAAAACAAACAAACCAAAAAAAACACAAAACAACTGCAGTCAAGGCGATAGTAATAAATAAGCCAGTTAATGTACAATAACGTAAAAGGTGCAAGAACCATGTGGGGTGTTGCGTATAGTATTACACAGGTCTCTCACTGCAGGTCATATAAATAWGTATCTGTACATATACAATCATATATTTGCTTTTAGCACTGATGACCCATTTGATGATTTCTGTAGTAAATACTCGGATCAACAAGATAGTTCTGTTATCTTAATTGCAAAAAATAAAAACTTTCTGGTACAACAAGACTACATGATGCATATCACAAGATCACATTGCAAGACCAAGTGACACACATCCTGACATTTTTGTGTCATGATAATGTTGAATTTGGATATTTGTTTCYATTGGTAGCCGTTGTTTTTTTTCTGTCAAATTCCTTCCACTGACTTAGATTAATTGGACAAGCTATCATAAATATTAGGATCATTTAAAACAAATGCAAAAAAAAGTTTGTAGTCAACAACTGCCTAAAGTCTGGAACTCATGAACATCACTGCTGAGTTCTTGTCTTTGAGAAGTTTTGCCAGACCATTGCTGCAGCTTCCTTCAGTTACTGTGCGTCTTTCTGCCTTTTGTCTTTTCTTCAGTAAGTTAGTTGAGGTGTTGAGGTAAGGTGCTGACTTTGCCCTTTAAAACATTTTCTTTCTTGGTTACTTTTATGGGTCATTATCCATCTGTCCAATGAAGCACTGTTCTATCAGTTTTGCAATATTTGATTGAATCGGAGCAGAATGTCTACCTACAATTGATTCTGCAAACCTTTGTCAAACCATGTATTCCAATGAATTCTGCATGTGTGGGTATATGGGATTATCTGTGCATGTTAACCTTTTATTTTTGAACACTGCATGTATTTATGTGAACAGGAAGTTTGCCCCAAGGTGCTCTGTGTGTGGGGAGCCCATAATGCCTGAGCCGGGTCAGGAGGAGACCGTAAGAATTGTGGCTCTGGATCGCAGTTTCCATGTCAACTGCTATGTTTGTGAGGTAAACACACACTGTTGAAATTAATATGTTAAGCAACTTTCCACATTAAGCTACATAAGGATTGGTGTGACTGTGTTGCAGGAGTGTGGGTTGCTTCTATCGTCTGAAGGAGAGGGCCGAGGCTGCTACCCTCTGGATGGTCATATTCTGTGCAAAAGCTGTAGCGCTCGGCGAATCCAGGATCTCTCTGCCAAAATCTCCACTGACTGCTAACAACAACCCTGGCGTTCTCTTTTACGGCTTTTTGCATTTGTTTATTTTGATGTTTAAAGGTAGTAGGGTTAAACTATCCTTTATTTTGTTTCCCCTTTTAGCAGAAAACCAGGCAATGAAACTACTTCACATACATTATAGCTGGACTGTATATACTCAGGGTTTATARTTGAGCGGATAACAATGAAGTGTTTTGCATAGGCCACTTTAAGAGGGCAAGAAAATTATAAACTTGAATTGAATAAGATGGTTAGCTTACTAAATACTCATTTTGAATATCCAGGGTGTGCATGCTCACACATGTAGTTGCTCATGCAAGTTGTTGATTTCTATGAACAGTTGAAAGGGCATGATCAGGGTTTATTATTCTTACATTTATTCTTATTATAGTTTTATAGCTAAGACAAACTGTCACTGAGAATCTGTACTGTAGCCAACTATATATTTGATAACATTAAATCCTCAAAATGACCCAACAGAAATCATGACAGTAATGAATTGAATTTCACTAAAAAATGCTCTTATTGTTAACACGTTCTCATGTTAAGACCTGTCTTACTTGATCCTGTATTCTACAAACCGCAGGGGTCACATGACACTTAATTTAGTCTCTATGTTGTAACACTCCTAAGACTAAATTAACACCTTCTCTGCTGGTCTGTGGAGGAAATGTTAGACAAATGAATGAACTAGAAACACCAGTACTTATCTCTGTTGTTGACGGATATCACCGTTCTGTTTAATACCCGAGATAAATACAAGCTTTGTCCATTATTGGCTGTTTGTCAGGACACTTTTTGCTGATCTGGGATAATATTTTTTTGTACCCAACACTGTATCCTAATCACATAAGATTAGCATGATGGTACAGTGTTTAATCATAATTAAATGAAGGAACAGCAATAAAAAAAAAAATTAAGATTGAGATGTTGTGCTTTATGAGAGGACAACCGTAGTGTACTGTGCAGATTGATGTGAATAAAAAAATAGTATGTTTAGTAGTAAAGTAGCTTTAAAGTGATTTAGAGAGGATGTGTGAAAATATTTGAAGATGATGTGTGCAGTGATCTTAATGATAAGATATATAAGAAATAAGATGAGATTTGTGGTCTACTGCCCAGTGCCTACTGAAACTAAGGTTGCCA
>QMIH01002257.1:46088-59406 GCA_003987875.1 Clarias batrachus | reverse complement strand
GGTTAAGCTTTTCATTTTGTCTTTGTTTAAATAAATAGATTTTGATTTGATTAGCTATCTTCTGTTTCTGTAATTATTCTGTTCAGAATAATTAATGTTAAGTCTAATATCTATTCACTCTCTAACAAAACCAAAAGCACAAAATGTCAGTATTTATTGAGTTTTAGATTGAAATGTCTTTGAATGGTTGTGATCTTACTGACCTAAATTGAAATTTTCTTTCTAAAGCTTACCTTGTGTTTTCAAACAATTCAAGATATTCAGTATTTGCAGTTTCATTATGCTTCTGTTTTTGCTTATTCTTTGTTGTATCTTCAATTTTGTGCTTCTGATTATCCAGTAATGTTCCTGTTTAATGTGAACACTCGCTCAACCCTCTGCATATGTTTTTACTTTTTCCTGCCGCTCAGTATACAGTAACTGTAACAGTGCCATCTAAATGTTTAATCCTAAATGTTTTATGGATGTCCACTGATGCTAATGAACAAATGCTTTTTATGCAGCAGATGTTGACCTTTTGTCTGAGTCGTTACTTGTGAAACCAGTATTCATGAATTATTTATGAATCTTAAATTGATACTCAAGCAGTATAGCAAGTAATTTTAATCAGTAATGGGTGTAACCTATCACTTAGTTATGTTGGGCAAAGTTAATTATGACTTTAAATTTTCCACCAGTTTCTGACTGAATAAAACCAATGTTTATTTACATGTTTGATATAGCCATAGCAACTGTGTGCCACAAGTCACATATGTACTGTACAGTACATATACATACGCATATACACCTTGATAGCTGGCAACTCCAGATCCAGCTTCACAGAAATCAGACTCTACCAAGCATTAGGKTTGAATAAAMAGCATAAGCTTAAGCAAAAACATAGTTTTAACAATAAAACCACCATGTAACCAAAACTGCAGAGTGGCTAACATGAGGTGAATGTCTTCCAGAAGAAGTTCCTGCAGCCAGCTTTCCGCTCCCGCTGGGTTATGGGTAGATGGCGTAGAATGCGGTTCAGTTCCATGTCATTATCAGAAAGGTTGTCATCTGGAATCCCCAGCTCAGAAAGAAGCTTCAGTAGAAGTTCCTATGTATAGGAAAGGCAAATTATCCTGAAAAGTGTAAGGAAACCAACAGCAAAACCAGCAGAACATTATCATATAGGATCAAAAATATTTCCTGTAACTTATCTAATTATGCCATGGTGAAAGTTGTTAAATATGTTTCAAATTGGAAAAATATCTAGCCATTCATGTAAATTGATTACACTTTAAAATTGCAGCACAACCGAAGATTATGTAATTATATTTATAAATAAGTAATAAAATATAATGAAATTTAAAAAATACAARTAATTCCTACCTCCTTCTCATTTCCCTTGTTTTGGAGCATATGATCCAGTACATCGTATCTGGGAGCTGCTCTGACTCCACTCACTAGAACAAGGAACACAACCAAAACCACTATCTGCATTTGTGAACACATCTTAGTGTTCATCCAAGAAACTCATACGTATTACCTCACTTGGTTTAATTAGAGCAGGGTACAGTGGTCCAGAAGCAGTATRAAGTGGGTTATATACAAATCTGACAGAGGTGGGCGTCTTGTGACATACTATTGGTCTAGAAAGTGAAAGACATAAAAGGATGGGGTATACACATACAGATGTGTATATTTTCGAGGTGAAGGCTCCGTGTTTGTGGATCGGGCTGGACAAGTGTGTGTGGTYGGGTGTAACGATGAAAGTCAGTGTGAGGCATATCTCAGTAGGGTAAAACCATGATAAGGTCACAACTGTTATTTTTCTGACACCTCATCATAAAAGCCAATAAACAGCTTTCAAAATCAGCTACCTTAGGTCAGTGTCTGAAGTGGTCTTACCATGTTTTTAACAAAGGGAAATAGTCTGAACCCCCCCTCAAGAACCCTGTGCCTGTCATATTGGATGCCAAATGAAGGAATCCACTGATGAAAACCTCTGTTAAGGCCAGAAGAGTGTCACTTGTGATTAAGTGCAAAGCAAGTTCATTTTTCCTGGTCTCTGCATGAGGCCCTTGTTACAAAGACCTGCTAATGACGAGAAGTGACTCAAATGTTAATTGGTCTGCATGCCCACGCCTCTCTCCATAAAAGTCATCTTGTGCCATAGGCAATACAGGGCACACACATGCTGATATACACACCTATCACGACCTGGTATTTAACAAGCCCATATTTAAAAAAAAAAAAAAAGTTAAGTAAGATCAAATATCCTAATTGTATCATCAAATGGATGTCAAAAGATTACATCTGGTMAACTGTAGTTAATGTACATTTTCCCAGTATTTCCTATAATAATCATACATTAAATKTCTGATTGTGCAGCAAGACCGCTAAAGATATATTTTAATTTCTGGCTCCAAGACAGTAGCAGATCCACTAATACCTGTAAATTGTGATTAAGAWCTGGGGAAATTGGTGGTCAARTCAGTATCTTGAATTCTGTGTAATGTTTCATTTTTGTAGTGTGGCAAGGCGCATTATCCTGCTAACAGAGAGAGTTAGGGAATGCTGTTACCCTGAAGAGATGCACTTGGTCTGAGGTAATGTAGAGGGGATACATCTCAAAGCAACTTCCACATAAATGCTCAGAGCAACAAACTGCCTCTATAGCACAGGTGTGAAATCTAAAGAAAAGGCCGTAGTGTGTGTGTGTGTGTGTGTGTGTGTGTGTGTGTGTGTGTGTGTGTGTGTGTGTGTGTGTGTGTGTGTGTGTGTGCAGTTTTTATTTCTAAGCAAACAAAAACCACACCTAAGCACCACCTGCTTAATTTGTTTTTCTTGGCTTTTACTAGACTATCAGGAGTGTCTTCTGCATGGTTGGAATAAAAACCTGTACCCATCACCCACAAAAATGGATTCATCAAAACATGCCACCATCTTCTATTGTCCCATGGTCCAGTTTTCATTCTTGTGTTCACTTTGTAGGCATTTTTGGCTATGGGTGGGATCAGTATGGACACCCATTCGTCTGAAGTAACGGAGCTCCATTCACAATAAACTGCGATGCACCATGTTTTCTTACACCATAGAAATCAATGCCATCATTATTATTTTATTTTATTATTTTTTAAAGCAATTTGTAGCTCTTTTATGGAATTGAAGTGGAAATGGGCTAGCATTTAAATAAACCCTTATCCAAGTACTCTGGTTGTAACAAAATAGAAAAAAATAGCAACAATATTGGTTTGTTATAAGTTCAGCAACAGAAGGGTACATTTAGAAAATATACAATATAGTTAACAGCTTATTTTTCCAATCTCCATGTTCTGGCTTCCTCGGGTTAAGAAAATTACTTCTCTTGTCTGGACATCATTATTTACAAAGAGGACCCTGGGCCAGGTCAAGGCAATAGATAACATACTGGACTCCCTTTATTTCATTTTTTAAAATAGAGGATTTGAAGCTGTAGGCCAAAACCTTTTCAACATTATATGTGTTGCCATTGATCAGCTAATGATTTAGGGCTGCAATTTGAATTTTAAAAATTAAGGAATAAAATAACATTGGAACAATATGATTCAACAGAAAGGTTTGTCAAGTAGTCATCTCTYGATTCTCATCTGTATTAATGGATGTTCTATATTACTCAGCTGGCCCTTAATGTAATGTATATTTTTAGTTCTTGACAGATTATTAGATAAATATGTATATTTATGGACATCATCAATTACATAGTGCTACTACATAATAAATCTCATCCATAGTATGTTTAGTGACACTAACTAAATCCATTCCATTCCATCCATCCATCCATCCATCCATCCATCCATCCATCAATCTATCCATCTAGGAACCGCTGCAGTCCAACTAGGAACTATGGAGGCCAATGGACCTCCAGGGTGGAGGGTCTGATTCTGGCCTCTGGTCAGTATGCTCTGGTTTCCTCCCACAGTCATGCAGATTAAGTAACTTGACCTTCTCAAGTTGCCTGTAGTGTGTGTGGCCCTGCAAATGACGTCCACCCCAAGAGCGAAAAAAGTTTTTTTTTTTTTTTAATTATTATTATTAAATTAATGTGAACTGTGAAGGAGAATACAATATTCTGCACTGAGGATGTACAGTATGTAGTTGCAGTGCTCGGTCCCCCATTTTCCTTCACTGAGGCACTCAGCCACTAGATGGAACCAAATGAACGAAAACTAAAACTAAGAAATAAAAAATAAAGCACAGCTCAACCAATTTCCATCATGAATGACTGTGTATATGCTATATTTATACTGTAAATACACACTGTATATACTGTATATGTATTAACCATGCTGTCCAACTAGCACATATACATCCGTGTTCAGTTTTTGTTTATTTTGTTTTACATTTTCATTTCCTGTATAAATGTATGTTTCAATACAATTTTACATTTGAATGATTTGTAGAAAATAAACTAACGAATAAACCACTATGTAACTAAAATAAAATTGGTTTTAAATCCCTATTTCCAACGCCACTCAAACTACAATTATTGCTATTTTAATAAACTTTTATACTAGGAGTGTAGACTTTTATGCTAGCGGCCGCCGGCTTTCAGTTTCCGGTGCTTGGCGGAAGTTAAGTGTCTGTGTTTAGTTACAGTGCAGGAGTTTGTTAACTGTTTGTTGGCGCCAGTGAAGCGAGTTGTTGAATTATTCTAGTTTTAAATTGCGTCTGGGTTCGTTTTTAAGATGTCAGATACATGGAGCGACATCCAGGCCCACAAAAAGAAGCTGGACTCCCTGAGAGAAAGGCTGCAGAGAAGAAGGAAGGACCCAACACAGCTGGGAGTCGGTAGGGTAGCGTTACTGTGTGAGCCTAAGGCTATGTTACCATGGAGAGTATTGAACGAGCTTATATAGAGGTTACTTATTTTACCGCATTCCCAACTCACTTAGGATAAAACACGCGTTTCAATGGAACTAATAGCTGTCCTGTGTATGTTTTGCGTGATCCAAATGGCCTGCAGTGTATCCATATCACCCATGCCTGTAGCTGGATGAATTTGTGCCCACAAATGTCTTGTGTTCTGTTCATTTTAAACATCGAGGTGTATTATGGGTACTTTAAGACACTGGTATCTTAACACAGGACCTGCATGGCCACAAATCAGATTTGTCTTTTCCCTCTTCGAACATAACATCTTAACCCCATGAAGAATTGTACCCCATGTTTGGAGGGGTAGCTCAGTGGTTAAGGCGTTAGACTACTGATCAGAATGTCCAGGTTCAACCCCCTGCACCAGCTAGTTGCCCTGATGGACCCTTGAGCAAGGCTTTTAACACTCAAATGCTCAGATGTATGATCAGAAATTTTTTTATGTTGGTCTGGATAAGGGTGTCTGCCAAATACTGTAAATGTACAATATCAAATATGTTTAACGAGCCTGAATGATAACCCCAGTTCCCAACGACTGGCATCAGACACATTTGCTTAAAAGTAACCAGTAAACCCTTAATATTTTTTGGGGGCAGTGGTAGCTCAGCGGCTAACGCTCTGGTTTACTGATCAGAAGGTCAGTGGGTCAAGCCCTGGCTCCACCAAGCTGCTGCTGTTGAACCCTTGATCAAGGCTCTTAACCCTTTCTGCTCCGGGGGTGCTATGTCATRACTGACACTGCACTCTGGCCCCAACTTCTTAAAAGAGGTGGGATATGAGAAGAAAAGTATCTCACTGCGCTGTACAGTTTATGTGGCTTGTGTGTTTTGTTTGTTTGTTTGTAACCCACAGGTTCCCMACCCTGTCCCTGGAGACCCTCCTGTACATTTTGGTGTTTTTTCTTGCTCTAAAGAAGAGCTGTTAGTATATTAGTTGAGGATGACAAGTACTCCAGGACCAGAGTTGAGAACCATTATGACAAGTGCACTGGATATTCCCCAGAGCAACAAAATATCAGAAAAACGTAGAAATAGTGCAGTATATATAGTTAATGTTGTCATTTAACACACACTATTGTCCACTGAAGCTTACAAAGCTGAACTAAAATTGAGATCCTTAATGATCCTGATTCATATCCATTCATAATTTCATTTGAAGTCATGATTACTAAACTCCGAAAGTTAAAGGTATTCCTGTCTGTGTATTGTGTGCAAATATTTTTAAACAGGAGCTCTTTCTTTCCTTCCCACATTTTGTCAGAGGTCAGTGGTAGTGATGGTGTGCCCACACGCAGCGACAGTCCAGGACCCATCATCCAAACACCAACAGAGGTGGAGGAGGAGCGTCCGCCTGACCCTGAATTAGAAAGGAGACTTCTGGAGTACCTGTCTGAATTGAGCCTCACACTCCCCACTGACTCTCTGGCCATCACCAACCAGCTCAACTCTGTATGTGTAAACATTTAGTCAATAAGTGTTGTGTGGAGAATCTAAATATCCATTAAATATGTACATGTATCTTAATATCTTTCTCCCTCTTCCTGTCACTGTCATCCTATCTCTGTCTTTTTGTCCAGCCTGAATCACCAGTGTCCCAAGGCTGCATCCAGAGTCTTCTACTCAAATTTTCGGCTCAGGAATTGATCGAAGTTCGACAGCCAAACAACAACAGCTTGTCTTTGTCTACATTAGTTGTTTCTGTTGATCATACCAAACTGTGGGCGATGATTAGTAGTTCTACACCTCAACCTCAAAAGGCTGGTGTAAAAAGAAAAGGAGATGAAATTATTCACCAAAAGAGGGCTCCTGGCTCTTCCCCTTTGCTTCAGTCGGCTTCTTCGCCGTCCAAAACGTCATCCATCTCCTCTGCTTCAAGTTCACAGCTGTGTGGGACTTCAGACTGGAAGTCAGGATCCGGAGGAGCTGGGGCCGAGAAAAAGGGTCGGATCAATAAGGGAAAGACGTCTCATTTAGATATGGAGATTGAAAGCTTATTGAACCAGCAGTCAACCAAAGAGCAACAAAGTAAAAAGGTACAAAGCACTTTTTCATCTGTTGAAGCATTGTTAACCAGTGCTATGAGAAATACTTGATTGTTAGTGTGTGTTCATGTGTGTTTATGTAGGTGAGCAGGGAAATCCTTGAGTTATTGAACACCAGCTCAGCCAGGGAACAGTCCATTGTTGAGAAGTTTCGTTCACGCGGTCGAGCACAGGTGCAGGAATTCTGCGATCATGGGACTAAGGAGGAGTGCATGCGATATGGAGACACACCCCAACCCTGCAACAAACTGCACTTCAGGTAGGTCCAGTAGGAGACTATAGTACAAAATCTTTAGTCTCTCTTTGCCCTTTTTTTGAAGAATTTTTTTTTATGATTTCTTTAGGCGGATCATCAACAAGCACACAGACGAAAGCCTTGGAGACTGCTCCTTCCTGAACACCTGCTTTCACATGGACACCTGTAAATATGTACACTACGAGATTGATAGCCCTCCTGAAGCTGAGAGCGGCTCCACGGGACCTCAGCCCGGCACCACTGAGCTCACTCTGCATGCTGGAGACGGTGACAGTAATGTGGGGAAACTGTTTCCTTCTCAGGTTGGTGACCAACTAGTTATTTTACAGAAGAAGAAGACGGCTGCTTTTAAGTAGCTGTTGTATACACAATTTATCCAGAGATGAATGTGTGTTAGATAATCCTTGCTTTATTGGTGCATTTCTGCCCTAACAGCTGAAGCACTCGTCTCTCTCTCTGTCTCTCTCTTGTGGTTTTCTCAGTGGATCTGCTGTGATATTCGCTACCTGGATGTGTCCATCTTGGGGAAGTTTGCGGTGGTGATGGCTGATCCACCATGGGACATTCACATGGAGCTTCCATATGGAACTTTGACAGATGATGAGATGAGGAAACTTAACATACCTATTCTGCAGGATGATGGCTTTCTCTTCCTCTGGGTGACTGGAAGGTAAAATGATGACAGTGTGTAAATTACTCAATGTGACACGAGTGTAACTTTGGTTTATTTTTGCAGTTTGAAACATATGACCAGCCATGCAGTTATAACAAAATCTAATTGGCCTAAACGTTGTTAAGTGAGGGCCTTTTTTATTTTGGTTTGTGGCTGTAGTGAAAAATTTACAATCTTGCAATAGCCGAAACTTCAAAATGTGTCTATGATGGAAACTTGGAATACTGTAAGGTATTATTTTCTATTTCCAGTCAATGTTTCTAACCACAAAATGTGCCATTTATTTTTTTTAAACTGTGAGACTTGATCCTGGTTGCTTCATGCACTTTTTATTGTAATCTCAGTAAGATTTTATTTATATACTTTTATATTTGTTAAAAAAAAAATTATCCGGGTAGTCAGTTCAAATGCTGCTTGCTATATTTTCTCCATAGTTTGATACGTTATTGGTAAAGTTACAGTACTTCCACAGCTTAGAAATAAAGTATGATGACATTTATTTTTATTAAAAAAAAAAAAAGGAAAGAAACACACATTCAGTTAAATAGTCAGTCACACACAAACCTTGGCCACGTAAATGCTCATTTGTCTTTAAAATTTATAGCTTCTATGAATAAAACTTTGTCTTATAAATATGTTGCGGTGAGCAGCTATGCAACTGATTCACAAAATGTATGATACACCCAGGTGTAAATTTGTTTGTAGGATTTTTCTATGCAGTATAATGTATCAATTATTTCACTGTGCTGTCATTCACAGAGCCATGGAACTTGGTAGAGAGTGTCTAAGCCTCTGGGGGTAAGTACATCTGTCTTCTACTAAATGTTATATTATCTGTTCAAATACCAGTAAAGTTTTGTTTGTTTTTTATAATTTAATTTTTTTTAATTCTCTCAGGTATGAGCGTGTTGATGAGATCATTTGGGTGAAGACCAATCAGCTTCAGCGTATTATTCGGACAGGACGAACTGGACACTGGCTGAACCATGGAAAAGAGCACTGCTTGGTGTGTATCTGTGAGCTTATATCCATGGGTGTTTTTATTCCTGCTTTTAATTTTTAAAACACATTTCTCTTTCTTTCTCATATTAGGTAGGGGTAAAAGGAAACCCTCAAGGATTCAACAGAGGCCTGGACTGTGATGTGATTGTGGCAGAGGTAACAGCCAAAATACCATCAAATACATTAACATTAACATTTTGTCATCAGATAGTATATTTTCTATATTTTGTGTTTTAGGTGCGCTCTACTAGTCACAAACCAGATGAGATCTATGGAATGATTGAGCGTTTGTCTCCAGGCACTAGGAAGATCGAACTGTTTGGGAGGCCTCATAATGTCCAACCAAACTGGTAATAAACAATTAATGTTGGAAGTTTACAATTCAGTTTCGTTGTTTTCCTCTTTTTTTCTAAAATTTTTATTGTTTTTATGCCCTCTCTTTTTAGGGTAACTTTGGGGAATCAGTTGGATGGAATTCATTTGTTGGACCCTGATGTAGTAGCACGCTTTAAAAAGCGCTATCCAGATGGAGTTATTTCAAAACCCAAAAATATGTGAAGACATAACCAGCTCAGAGTGACTGCTACATGTTCAGTCCTCTCACAAGACTGTCAGGATTATAGAATAATTTAAAGTCAGGAAACTTTTTGTATTGTCAACCATTTTTAATAAAAAGAACTAGGAGAATAATTTCTTTTTTACTCTTGTCTTACAAAATGTGTTGGAGTATTCTTGGCTTTTTTATGTTTAGCAAATATAACATTATACAATATAGAACATAGCATAGTAGCTGTAGTATTCTTATTATTATTGAAAAGATGACAAAATTTTGTTTTAATTAAACACAAAACTAAAAGAGAGAGGGAAAAAAGATTTACATTAGTGTCTTGTTTAATTTCATGTAAAATTGAAGCTCTATGTAATAAGTCATAATTGAAAACTATAAACACTGTACAAACCTCATAATACAAAATGCATACAAAGTGTTAAAACACATGTCCTGGGTCAGTTCTAATGCTCACTACTGTAAAACAAACTTTTATCGGTTTGCTCAGATATCATGGTTATAAGCTAAGAAAGCTCTACTCCATAAGGAGTTTAAGCTCTAAAASAGCTGGTGTGTAGCGTTTAACAACTTTACACTGATTTGCTTGTGCATGTAGAGTAACTAATATGAACTTTATTTCTGTGGAGTAAATACTTAGAAAAGGCCATTTTCCCGTCTGAAATAGAAATAAAAATATATAAACATTACCCTTCAAAAGAAAAGGTAAGAAAACAAAAAGTTCAGATATAATAACAGACTTGYGTAACCATGAGAAATAATAGTGTTATCTGTTACATAGTGATGGGTGAATTTTATGCTTTTCAAAAAGCACTGGGGCTTTCTTTGTCTCAAAATGATTCAAAGTATTGATCCCAGGGGGCACAGCGACATCTGGTGGTTTGCAGAAAWTACAGAAGCCATTCACTCAAGCACTGCCTCCTTGAATAACCTTTATCACTTGTATGACAAATAAAATGTATAAAATCWAATTCTTTTCTTTATTGAAAAACATTAATGTCTGAATCAGTAAATGCTCTTATATTATAAATTAGTTTTTTTTAAATAGGTTAATGTTTCAAAAAGGCTTATAGGCTCAATGTCCCCTATGGGCCCATGCATATTTATTCCTTAATGTATGTGACATTTCATTATTATTATAAGTATGTTGGGACTGGTGAATGCTAGTCATTATGTAGGGCAGTATTAGTAGAAAATAATAATCAAAAGTGTGGGAGCAGTTCAGAATGATACCAATAAATTGCTCCCAGACTTTTGATTATTATTTTCTAGTAATACTCATGATTCTTAGATAGTAAATAGCCCAGCATTGTCTTCTATTAGTAAAGAATTATATGATGGGCAACACTGAAACATTCAAGTTATCAAATCAGTAACGCATCATTCATTACATCATTGTCCACCAGTGAAGCTTCAGACTTCATTGGTCTCGTGGTATTGGCCATGTGACACAAGCTACGAGTATCAAAACAATATGCTTCACAAAGGTGGATCAAGCTGCGGTATTGTCCGCCCATCACTACTGTTATTGACATATTGCACAGATTTACCAGCTATATACAGCATACAGCTGTGACTCTCTGTGTATCAGACATTTTAAAATGAGCTGTATCAGAAAATAATGTGATAAATAGAGCATACAAAGCACTTTGTGTAATCTTGTAAACATGTAKTCCTGAATGCACACAACATCTTCTCTTGCTTCTTCGGTCTACCCATCCATTCATACCAGCATGAGACGACTATATTGAACAGGATTCAGGCCCATCATCTTGCAAGTCCAGTTTGTGCCATGCATGATATCACCCAACTGTATCTCAACAGGGGTCAGAGTTCATTTTCAAAACCGTGGCAATGGACAGGAGTTAGTWTGTGGCATCTATTGCGTTGAAGTTGCTATCCATTTGGTGTCTAAAGGAGAGCCGAGCCTTCTGGGAAAAATATGCTTGAGGACTGCCCACACTGTCGCACTCACTTGATGTCGATGTAGTTGAGCAGAGACGTTGCTTTGGCTCCACTTTCGGTACTGAAGGTTCTTTAAGRAAGAACAGTGAATTATTAAACAAAGATCTGAGAAAAATACCAAATTGCCAAAKATTTACATCATCTAGAGGTTTCCTTGAGTAAGCCGATTAGTCTTTATATTGAACCTATAGCAAACAGCCAAAAAAACCATTAGCATTAAAACCATTAGCAATAAAAACATCTACAGTAGGTGTCAGTTGCGGCCCTCTGGTGGTGTGATATGCTGTCTGTCACCAAGATGTTGGCAGCAGACCCTTTGGATTGATGTAGGACCTCTGTAGATCTGACTTGTTTGTCTAGCGCATCCAATAGATGGTTAATCGGAGTTTGGTTTTCAGTGACCTTGGGCTCTTTGCCTGCTAGCCCAGGTACTGGGTGTTCTGGTGGCTTTCTATCGTAATGACTTTTTTATGAATGTTTGTGCTGCATGGGCTTTTCTGTGGGATCGGATATGACGGGATAGCCTTTGGTCTCTGTGGCATGGATGGGCCCTGAGTGCCAATGATCCTATCACCAGTTTACTGGTATACGACTGATAACCAATGTTATTCAATTCACCTGGCAGTGGTCTTAATGATATAGTTGATTGGCATGTAACCAGTAAAGAAATTAATTATATATCCAAACATATGGCAAGTATGACAAAATTTTCACTAATATATTCATAGGTGGTCAAAGACAGGGTGTTGATTATAGTGTTTAATATATAATCAAATATATATATATATATATATATATATAAGAATGCTTGAGGAGCTGACACTACTGGAGGAATTATGACTAATAAATTAGTTGACGTTATAGCCCTTATATATATTTTTTATTATTTCATAAACTTGCTTCATAGCCAATGTTCCCCGGGGGAAACCCTTAGATAATATGCTTACAACAATATAAGCATGATGCCAAAAGAAAATTAAAGTTTCCCCATSCTATAAACATGCCATAAAGTTTAAGTAGGATTACTAGTTGGATTAACGTAARGCAAGAGGCAAAAATGCTATTATGCAATAGCTGTAATAAGTGAAACTATACAGTATACTGCAGCCAACACAGTGATTTACATCATGACTTTTCATTCTACCTTATACAGTATATTAGCTCTACATGATGAATAGTTCTGCTATAAATATTTCTAAGACGCTAATCAAATACAGTTTTATTATAAATATGGCTCTCCTACCCGTTTCAGGAGGACACGCTTTGTTCTTGCACCGCTCTTTGCAGCGCCTGTAGAACGGGAAGCACAGGAGTACCTTCACACCCATCCCTTCAAGCGACACTGTGCGGAGARAAGACCTGAGTAAGAAAGAAAGGAGACATGTTCAGTATGTGTTTTATAGAATTCTGATGAAAAATAAAAATAAACAGTGACATATTAAAGAGAGCATTCATTTTTTTCAGGGAATAAACAAACAGCTATTCAGTCATGACCTTATAACAACAACTGAAATGTTAAGCAGTGTGTGACCATAAATTTTGTGCAAGACAATAATAATTGCCATCCAGTGTMCAGTCTAGCAGCTTGCTTACTGCATCTGATTGCCAGCAAAATTTTCCAGCCCAAGTATGTCTMTAAAACAACATCAAACTAAACCTATCCCTTAATCCCACTTAATCCCCCTTTCCCTCTCCCAATATTCACGAGAAATCTTACCATAGTAATCATTCAAAATAAACCGTGCTTTTAATCTTGTTCCGGGAATTTTTTTATTAGCTTGATGTACTGATCATTTTGCGAGAACACAGGACTTCTTGGTAGCAGAGTATTTTTAAACTAAGGCCCAATTGGGCAAAAATATGTAAATCTGGCAACTCTGTCAGTGATTGTTAACCTAATGGGGCTCTAATAGTGCTTGTTGCAGATCC
>QMIH01002257.1:13200-39113 GCA_003987875.1 Clarias batrachus | reverse complement strand
ATGTCTTTCAATGCGAATATTTGCATTGAGAAAAAATGCAAATAAAATATCTCTTTTTTATTTCTGAAGTCCACTTTCATGATACATGAAAGTGATGAAATATTTTAATATTTTTAATATTGCTCTCTCGTACTGGTTTAATATTATTGACAGAAAAAGAGTGATGTGGTTTAGACAGTTCTGGAGACATGTTCTGGTACACTATCTCTAAGTGATACGCAGCAAGTGGCTAATAATTAACAATGAGCTGTAGGTCCTTGATAAGGTGCAGGCGAGCCCAGTAGCTGAGCTTTATGGGTTCACCCTAGAAAGATTACAACCCTCAGGTCCCTGTAGCTTTCAGTAAAATTCCACGCTTGGTCTTTTTTTATTAGAGTTGGACACATGCCTGGTTGTTTGAATACTGACTTTGGATTAGGCAACAGGTATGCAAAACCTTGTTTGATACCTTTAAGGCTGTATTGCTCAAGGCAATTCACAATCAGTGTATAATTTTCTCTCAATAAAAAACAAGGCCGCATTTTAATTAATAGTTTCACAGAGTGTATTAACTATAAATTATGTCATAAATATAAATACATTAGATGCAGTGACAATAAACTTTTGTTGTACAGTTTGTTAGTACTGTTTATCAGTCACCTCGGTCACCTTTAAGTGGTTGAAGCCAATGCCTGAATATGGAATCACTCTTTCTTTCTGATCTCTGAAGGCTTATTGGTCAGCTGTCATTGTGACATAATTTACAGCCAACAAATAACCAATCAGTCTGTCCAATATTTACCCCAGGGGGAATCTTCCAGCAACTGGCAACCAATGGTGTCAGAGAGCAACAGATAAGAATAGCAACTGCATAAACATAGGTAGCAATGTTGGCAGTCASAAGTCATAGTGTTGGCAGTGATACTTAGGAAATGCTACAATATATAATCTTGTGGAAAATTACCCTTTTTAAACATATGGTTAATTTTAGAATAAATCATCAAAAATATTTTAGTTTTATCTTATTAATTAAGAACTGTTTTAATAAACACAATTATTATTATCAGACTCTTTTTTTTCATATGCATCAGCTGAAAACTACTGTATATGGAAACGATACATATCAAGAAAGCAGAAAAACTACATAAGTGAAGAAAAGAAAAAAGGCTGTCGAATGTTTTTGACAGCAGATAATGGCATGTTTAGTCCTGCACGTAATAGTGATGTAAGACAGGTTTACACCACAATGCATTCCTAAGCCTTAAGACTGTATTCATACTGAACATCTGCTGAACTCAGAAACATACAGTAATTACTGGCACACTCCAGCGTAAGTCGCCTTAGACCAGTTTTTCAGTCCTGTTACCCCATATCCCCCCTCCTTCCCCTGTGAATTCCCACCCCACTTGCTCCTTCTTTAACCCTATCCCTGCTTATTCTTATAACCACCTCTTTTTCTTGATCGTACATTCTTATCATGTACAGTACATACGTGCATACATACATGTCAGATTAGAAGACACATGATATACATTTCCTGTTCGTCACAATGATGTTGTAATAGAAACAGTGTTGGCTTGTTTTTTATTTCACTTCCTGAATGTCTGGGTTGGCTTTTTTTTACGCTGCTAATCTAACACTAATGATGTGATGTCTCTTTGGAGGTGTTGAGTCACATCTTAAGAAGCTGTGRTTACTGTGTGGTAGGCTTATTTGTGTACTACCTGTCAAAAATAGACAGGTTTGTCAGTGCATACAAAAATGACACAAATATACTGAAGTGTGTATTAAAGCAGATTTATTTAAATAACAGTGTATTTGTTCAGATTTGACGCAATTTGTTCAGCATAGAAATGACTGTTCACACAACACTGGGCAATGTTTTCATCAGATTCATTCATGTGTGCTAACTGGACTGCTCCAGYTCTGTTCAGTTCTCTTCTGTTCCGTCCTTGGATTCATCACAGAGGGTTGTGTACGTTTTGTGCCTGCRCTTTACGTGCGTTGAAAGACTTCATTATTGGMAGAATAGTGAGTTTGCATTAGTTCCTTTTACTAAACACCAGTGACACTGCCAGACCTTTTTTTTTTCTCAACCCGACCCAACATTTCTAAGCTCCCCTTCCCCTCAGCTTGTCACTCTTTACATTCACTGTGTGGATGTATGTGATCTGAATGACAAAAGAGAGCAGTTTGATTCTTTGTTAGCTCTTATTGTCCCGTTTTCCATATATTCCAAATAAGTGAATGAATCTCATGAAAAAGGAGTGGGAACTCAAACAAATTGAGTTGTATGAAGATATCCATATGCAAAACCAGACTACAGCCCCAATCCTGGCGATCATTACTGTTCCAAACAAATTCATTTATTCAGATTTTACCTTTTTTTCCCCATATTTATTTATTCAGATTTTGCCAGCATGTAACAGACAGCCATGTGTTCCACGAAAATCCTTTTCACAAGGCAAAGTCATTGAGACTTATATCTGATTTTATACACAGAGCAAGTGCACTCACAGTCCTCCTCTCCAGATATGGCTAAAGCATGCATGGTGTGTTTATGTTTCTCAGTTTKTGGAGCTTATTTAGAGTGGAGAACAGCTAGACAATATGTCACAACTATTAAGTCATCATCAAGGTTTGTAGCTTTCTCAAAGTGTAACTCTATAATGTGTATTTTTTCCTGGCTGTACTACAGTCTTTAAGTGCTGAAAAACATTACTTATCCAGGATTAGTTTCTTATTATTCTTTATGATTACAAGCCCAGTACTGTACTTGTTTAAGCTGACCTAAATACCTAGCAAGATTTTGTCCACAGGTGAACATTAATAACACTACAGTACAAGATGATGTTTTCAAACACCTTACATTCAAAGTCCCTGCTGAGCTGTTTGTACAGCTGTCGCTTCTTCCTCTAGGGTGCCGCTGAACCTRCTTTCACACAGGATCTAGCCCAAACTGGTGCAGTGCCCCAGTATTGTTCCAGTCCGCAGCAAACACATAAACACTATTGTTGTATAATTGCTAAAAGGACTATTATTTGTAAAAGAAAACCAATTGAATCAAAGGTAAAACTCATTTTATTATCCAGCCTGAAAGCTTCAAGTGCAATGTAAAGRTATGACTCAAATGTAGTCAATAATTAATACATGTCTATGCCATATCAGGTTTAATAATTGATTGCAATAGCAATATAAATAGCCCAGAGTACAAGGTTAACATGAAGAGAGGATTTGATCATGTAGATTCATGTTAATAAATAGATATGTTTTTTTTTTCTTCATAAGGTCTTTCTTTCACAATCCTCCTTCATCCTGCGAAAAAAGAAATAAACATGTTCAATTTAGTGTAGATAGACAGATAGATAGTTGTTTGACCGGTAATGACCTTTTCATAAAAAGGGCATCTACTGTATAATAAACATCAGTCAGCTTTCAATGTGTCTTTCTTCCATTCTGATTAGATTGTCTGATTAGGTTTAATGTTTAGACTTTTAATAATTATTATGTCACTTGTTTTACGTCATGTATTAAATTGCCTTTAAAACCTGATTACTGATCATTTAATTCATTAAGCCATTTACTTGTCTCCAACCTCTTGAAAAAAAAAAAAAAACACCAAAGAAATTTGATGAAATACTGTAGTAATATTTACCTCTGGGGTTTTTCGACAGTCCCCACAAATACAACCCATACATCCATTAATGACCTGAATCCCAAGGAGCACAACCTGCAGGACACCCAGGCCTAGTATGATAGAGAAGAGAACGATGTGCCACAGGACAGCATTTTCCGGGAAARTACAGGTTGACCATGTTGATTTATCCACCAAATAGCTGGAATTACTGCAGAGAGAGAGAGAACTAAAATGAGTTGTGCCTTTTTTGCATTCAGGTAATTAAAAATTCAGTCATGATGATTMAGAGCTTAAAGTTTCAATTTATCAAGTGTCTACACACAAATAAAACATGTTTGTGGATTATATTACAGTATATACTGTAAGTSCTTAACCAAAATATATATAAAATTGGGTTTTTGACTTGAGTCCAGGCTTAGTTACTCTTGGGGGAGGTTCTCAAATGGATATTTCCATATTTCTGAGTCCACGCGGCATTTTGGTCCAATAGCCAGTCCTGCAGATGCCACACTGGTGCTGTATATTGCCCCAATTAGACCAAACGCAGAGGAGAAGACAGAGTTCAGCATCTACAAACACACAGACAGTCATATATTAACACACATTTGGATTAATAATATTTTAGTACTGTTCTCAATGGTCTTATGTATTCATGTAGTTAATTAGTGCTATTCCTTTAAAAAAAATTTTTTTTAAAACCTCAGTACCTAATATTTTGGGCTGCATTAGGTCTTAAAATTACAGATTTGCACAAGCTTGCAAAAGTAAAAGGTCACAATGAGTCATTTACTGATTTACAAAGTTGATTGATTTGTGGAATGYTGTACGCTACATTTTACTCAAATTGCAGTTCACTTTGTTTCTGATTTCACAGTTGAAAATATTTTCTTTTTTCCCCAATAGTGGAGCACTAAAGTGAATTTTCTTCTCCCAAATGAGTTGTTTTACTCACACGGCAACGATTTCCACAGCAGCCCTTTCCACAACAACCCTTTCCACCAGCTCTGATAGCCGAACAGCTTGGACACAGCATCTTATGGAAAAAAGAAATACTAGTAAACATATATATTAAAGGACATGTACAATGAGACTTATTGTTTCATTAATATATTAATATTCATTAATCTAGCTTTATTTTGGGTGTTTGATCAATTGTATATGACACATGAGATTTTATGACTTTATGAGGTTAACATTGGTCAAGGTTTAAATTACAACCTTACATAATCCACAAGGTCTACGGTTTAATAATTTGTTAATCATGCAAGAGAACAATAATTCAAAACCAATAAAGGAAATATAAAAAACATAGATATTAGTATAATAATAATAATAATAATAAATAA
This sequence comes from Clarias batrachus, assembly GCA_003987875.1. NCBI lineage: Eukaryota > Metazoa > Chordata > Actinopteri > Siluriformes > Clariidae > Clarias > Clarias batrachus. Next base: position 34,151 of record QMIH01002257.1, on the reverse strand, counting down.
ATAAATAAATAAATAAATGTGGTGATAAAAATTTGAATTAAAGAAAGTGCAAGACACTGAAACACTGATGAGATATGCTAATAAATAAGCAATACTATACATATTCAAGTTCATAGATAAATAAAAAAAAAATTTTTTCATTTTTTTTTTTTTTATATGGTCATGGAACAAAAAAAGCTTTTTACTTACAAATAATCCTCCACCAAAGAACCCTCCCATCAGCCAGACTTGTAAAGAGATCTGATCATTTTCCAAAATATTGCCATCGGGAAAGAACAACAACAGGTTGGCTATCATACACAGAAATGCAGAGGGCAACAGCATCAGACCCACTAACCGTGCACACTTTCCTGTACACATTTTGCCTTATTTTTAAATCTTAATTCACCTAATTTAAGACAATAAAAACGGAGCCAAGACTTATGTATAAACTGCAGAAACTAGGTGTGCCTCTGTGACCAAATGGTGAACAAAGTCAAAGAAAGGGGAGTGTATTACAGAGCAAATGAATCTTTGTGCCCCAATGAAAGACATACACAGTGGTGATCTGAAACTCCTGCATGACCTTTGATATCTGTTCATATTTACTGATCTACTATCAGTGTCATTTATGGTTTGTTATCACAAGTGAGTGAGTGTGTGTGTGTAATAAAAGGGATGCGTAGGTGACATGCAGTATGCTGTATGATTTATTGACTACTTTAAAGTGATGGGAACATGGGTTTCCCTGCTGATTATTTTAGCCTGCTGTTATTTTTCTGTAAAAGCTGTATCCAAACTAAATCTATTTTTTCATATGGAAACCAAATAAAATTTTCAGTCATTTACAAATAATGCAAATTGTACACTATCAATACAGGAATATATTTATATTCTGTAGGCTATAAGGTAAACTGATGTAGATAGTAACATTAAATCAAGTTTAATGGAACATTACAGAGATGAAATATCTTTCCTCAATGTTTAAATATTTTAGATAAAACAAATCTTATAACATAATTATGGGATATGATATTAGCCTAAAATAAACTTTAGTTAGGAAATAACTTTCTTCATTCAATTGGCTTACATTTCGTGGTCATTGCATTAWTTAGTTTTCAACTGTGTGTATTTTTACTACAAAACACCATAAAAATGTTAAATAGCATTTGACCGCTTTAGGTTTTCACATGATTAAAACTTTCCATAATACATGCTGTTCACGACCTTGGTTCAAAGATTAGCATGAACATTTAATTAATTATAAACTGTAGTCTATGCCAAAATAATTTGCTGCATTTGTTTTCCTATTTTACTGAAGGCACTCTTTTTTCAACGTTTTAATGAAAAGAATGAATATTTAAACATATGAACTGGTGGTGAACTCCACAGGTCTGTAACACAATCTTATCTCTGWGACTATCGAAAAATAATAAGCTACAGTCCTAGCTTTAAATATAGCTGGAATAGTTTATTTACTTAAACTTTAAACTTGTGCTCCCCCTTCCCTTGACTGTCCCGAATGATTTACAGCCAGAGCAGTGTCTTTCCCCTAATGATCGCTGTTGTTCAAGGCATGCTTGTAATTCAACTAATAAGGAAAGAGATTTTCTTTTTTATAAAATACATATTAAAGTGTGTTTAATGCACGCATTATAATGTTAAACTGTGCACTATCCTTTCCCTAGCTGACCCTGGCAATTTGAATAATTTCTATTAAATGCCATTTTAGTATGAATTTCTTCGTACATGTGTCTAGTTCTTTATTAGTAAATTATTGTCGGAGCCCAACCATCCTATGGAGTATTCCTACTTGGCCCTATACAGTTAGGACCATTTCTTGAAGTTACAAAGTTCTGTGTAGCTGAAATAAATCTGCTCCCACAGCTTAACTTAAAAGAATTACTTAAAAGAGACATGAAAATTTGGACCTGTTCCATATGGCACCTATGCCCTGCAGTCATAAACAGTCCACACACCTTCTATAATTCATAAAGTTTTCAGGATTTACCTGATTATTGTCCATCACATGATGTCCAGGAATGATTTTCCTCCAACCTCAGCAGAATTCAATGCACTAGTCTAGTGGCCTGGCCCATTAAGACCAGCTCCTTCAAGCAGAGGAAACCCTGTACCATAAACATCTACAGTGTCTGAGAAAGTTGGTGTTGCCATTTGGTCAATAGGAGAATGCGCCTTTCCACTAGCTTGTGGAAAATGTTGTGGGATACATGAATTAGTAAGCATATTACATTTGATACCTTCATAGGGTATGCATTTGAAATACCATTTCGACTGCATGCTTTATAATTGAAAAAAAAAACTGTATATGATTGATCAAAAAAACATTATATTTAATCTGACTGGCCATAAATAAGCTGAAAGGTCCTGCTTGGATGGACGAATGTCAAGTGAGTCTCTTCAAAACAAATGTTAAATAAAAGACCTTATATAAAAAAGTTGCATGAATGTATGTTCCGTGTGTATAATTATACAACCGGGAGTTCCAACCGAGGAATCTGATTAGAAAGAGGCATGCCACAAGTAGTGATAGTGGATGGTAATATCATTGGGATGATTAACTATATAACTCCTTGTCACAGGTGTTCTAATAGTGCTATTTGGGATTCAACTCTGCACCTCTGGAAGTTAACAGAGCTAGTATGGCTAAAGTGGAATAAGAGGAAATATAAAGAAAAACTTACAGGATTTACAGGACTGTGTTTTATTCTCCTCTCCTTTTAGCTACACAGTACTAGTAAGAATTTAAAACTACTTCTACCCCTGTTAATTACACTAATTGTTGGTTACTAAACTCCAGCTCTGTCACCAGCTCTGCCAGTCACAGTTCACAGTCACAGAAGGATAGGTGTTGTTGAAGCAAAATAACTTGGTAAACGAAGAAATTAATCAGAATCGGTTAATAAGAAATGGTGTTCAGAGACATGACAACACAATGATATTCCTTTATGTTTTCCTACTCCAGTTCACTCTCACCCGCCATGACACATCCACTGATCACAGCCCAGCTTTTATGAATGTCTGCTTGAATGAAACACAATACAATGGTTGCTTAGTCTTTCCGGCCTGCTTAAGCTGGAAAGCAACTCCACGCTGGTGGAGATTGATCTGACAATCGACAACCACTGMGCAGAGGAACAAGGTCCTTGAAGCCTGGAATGCAGTGGAGGAGTATGATAAGCAGTCTCAGAAGTTTAATCAGCTGTGCAGGACACCATGTGGCAACACAAGCCCAGAGACATACTTTTTATTTTTATGACTTTTTACACTTAATCACTTTAAGAAATTGCTTTTAAATGATCTTAATGATCTTAATTGCTTTTTAATGATGCTGTGTTGGTTTCCTCATTTGTGCATGCTATTTAATAAAGTGATCAGTGCTACAATAAAAGTTAGTTGTTAAATATTAATGAACATGTGCAATATCTGGAGTATATTTCTTTCTATATAAACAGTGATACAGATAATGTACAGAGCATTAACAAGATCTGATGCCCCTCTCTTGGGTTAAGTGTACAGCCAAACTTGAATACTGGCATTCTATTTAAAAAAAAATGCTTATCCAATACTTTAATAATAACTGTCAAATTACTTGCAGGTAAGGACACCAAATATCATAACAATAATGTAAGATAATTAAAGCAACATAAACATTTGACCACTGTAGTTTTAATCAACTTCAGGAATGTTTAATTAGCTTTTAAGTTGTTAGGACCTTGATAAAAATATGCGATGGATACATTGCATTTAGGATGACAAAGCATTCTCACAAAAATCTTTCTTTAATGAAGTAAACTACAGTATTTCATTGATTCCATGCAGCCATGCAGCCTAAAACATCAAACTGGAACACAATAATTGGTGTAATAGCACCATCATCAGGGCACTTTGGCCAAAAAAAAAAGTAAATCACAGCTGTGCTCCTACGATAGTGGAGCATGGTATAGAGTTCCTCATCTAGCTCTTGTATTTTATTATATATACACTACCAGACAAAAATGTAACTCTAAATGAACTTCTCCTCTGCAGAAGGTGGTCTTGCTTTCTGGGGATGGTCTTTATAAAAGCTAGTTTCATCATAGTGCTTGATGTATCACCACACTTACAGGATGTTCAACAGATTTTTTTTTACATTTTTATTTATTTTTAGAAAAATATATTTTTCAAATATTATCAAGCAAAATTTTTTAGCAAGTCATGAAAATAAAAGAATCCAGTACGTCAAAATATTATAACATTCCATTTTGAATTTAAGTAAATTGCTATTCATACATGTCTTTTAGTCTAGTTTAATACACTCTCCCTCAGTCATGGGGAAGACTGCTGACTTGACATTTGTCCAGAARATGATCAACACCCTCCACAAAGAGGGGAAGCTACAAATGGTGCTATATGACTCTTGTTTGCAGGTTAAGTCTATTGCTGCAACATTTCAAGGAAACCCTTAAGGGGGTCACAAGAGCTTTCATTTCATTGGCACTGATATGCTAAATATGATACTTGTCCTACAATCATATTTTCACTTTTAAATATTTCCTTACAGCCCCAGCTCAGTTRGGAATCATTTGCCATTACTACTTCACTTTTTTGTAAGAAGTGCTCTAAAGGTCATACAGTGAAAGAGGAAACTGAATCATGCTTCTGAGAAAAGGCTAACAATTACTGATCATTTGGTGAGAACATGGTTASATGCAGCATTATTAATTTTATTACTGGGGTTCCTAATACCAAGAACTTTGCAAGGTTGAGAAAATTTAGCCTAAAAATATGAGGCCAYTTGGAATTCTTTAACTGCCTTCATGATCAAGCCTACGCTATCCTTTCAGCATAGTYTCTTAGTAAGCTAGTTAGTTTTGTTCATTTATGTTGTATGTAGGACTTGGTCCTGGAGGAACACCGTTTTGTTTCACTGTTTACTACACTGTATATGGTTTAAATGACAACAAAAGCCTACTTGAACTTGAAAAAAATACATGCTTAGCTTGAAGGTCAATTTCATGCCAAGAAGCTGCACATTCTGTGCAGGAGTCAGATGGTTCTTCTTGTAATCAACTTTCCTTGCATATAGTAAATCAAGAGTTCTCTGTCTGTTGTCACTTGCTGCTAGRCTGTCTGTATATTAGTCGACCACGTAAACGGCTAAGTACATACAACATGGACGGTGCAGGAATTTCAGATTTTTTTCCCTTMTTTCCTTTYTTTCTTTTACTTTGCCAGTGTTKGAATYTACARCCCACTCTTATTAAAGTTGTTATAYTTAATACTRACTTCCTGTAGTTATTAACCAGCTTGAATTGGTCTGGTGAGTGTAATCCAAACCTGAAATCTTATAAACAAGCAAACTTTTAAAAACTGTCACATTGGACATGGTTAGTTTTGTCAAAAGGGATTTAWGGAATAAAAGCATTTATRGCTGCAAKAGATGCCTAAATATGAATTTACACATAAAGCAGACTAATGAGCCTGGTACGTTAAATGGTTRGTTTGTGTGCACAGTTAGGAGTTAGATGTGGTAAAATATTAAAAAGTAAAATGTTATGAAGAGCCACTGTAGAATGAAAAGGACAAAGCTTCTGCTCTATGGTGACACACACAAAAACAACTTCATAATGCATGTTTGCCAACTYGTGTAAGACAAATAAGCAACCACAGCTTCATAAACGAGCCCAGGATAATAAGTATAATATACTATACTGTAATAATGATAGTATGTTATGGCCACAAAGCTAACATTAACAACATTAACAGGTGCTATCTATGCCCTTTTTTAAAACTCAAATTGAATTATGGTAGTAATGTGTAGTATTATGTGGCCTCTGAAGATGTCTGTAGTCACACGAATGCTGTTGCTATCATGTGACCATCAGAAAAGAGTCAACTTATTTTACATGTTGAGGTGTATATTTATTTATTTTGTTTGCCCCTGCGTGTGTGTGTGTGTGTATATGTATATACTGTATATGCTTTTCCTAGAGCCCTAAACCTAACCCTAGGGTTTCCCTCTGGTTTCCTCCCACATTCCAACTGCAGATTAGACTAACTGGCATTCTCACACTGTCCGTAGTATGTGAATGATTGTGTGAATGTGTGTGCTCTGTGCTGGATTGTACCCTGCCTCGTGCCCAAAGTCTTCTGGAATAGGTTTCAGGGCCCATGTGACCCTGTAAAGGATAAGTGGTATAGATGTTGAATAAGTGCCAAACCTATAAGAGCTCTGGGAAGCAGGATCTTTAGACTCTGTGTGCAGGTCCATATGGAAATGTGTTGGGACGGCGTTACAGTGCTGATTAGTGCGAAAAATTTTAGGAAAGGAGAACGTAGATGAAAAAACTAAACTAAACAAAACAAAAAACAATTAAAAAAAAACAAGAGTCGATTGTCAGATTCTTCTGTCAAGCAACCAGATTTTAAAAAACAAGACAAAAAAAACGCGACATGCTATAAGTGTTTTTCTTTCTTTCTTCTTTTCCTTCAAGCGACTTAAAAAAAAAGTCGCGCATTATAAGCGGAATCGGCAACTACGTAATTCACATTTCTTGGGGTCAACTTTCAGTGAGCTTGCTCTCGCGCCCCCTTGTGGTTTGGCTGTCTGACTTTCTAAACGCATTCAACACACCTATCTCTAATCTCAGTTACAACACACCTTTGCCTTATTCGCTTAATAAAAAAGCGGTKTACAAACCCTTAGTGATAATTTCACATATACTCCCCGTTTACCCTGGGGTTTACAGTCGGTAATAAACTCGGACCCTCACGTGACAGAAACACTACATATGCGCGCTGCGGCTTCGCAGTGGCAGTCCGGATGTGCGCGTGCACCAGAGCGGCACCTGCGCGCTCATACTAAAGCAATAACTCCGCTATGTACAGTTATAACCCCATCACCAAGAGTAACCGTTGTATCTAGAATGCCGGCGGATATGTATTCTCATCATAAAGTATCATCATCCTAATCACGTGAGTAGGCAGTGTCCGTTTATCGCTTTAATTTAAAAAGTACCGGCATGCAGACATTACTACCACAAATAGCTTCGCTTTTACGGTAAACGCTCGCCGCTTGTTTCACTTTAAGTAGAACGAGATAGAAACCATGACAACCGTCTCGTACAGCCGCGCGTGACACCGCAGGTTAGAGAAGTATCGAGTCCTGGCGCTGTTTAATGACATAGACCGGTGTTCTGGGATTATATGCTGCCTTGTCACAAAATGCTCCCACCGCGTGAATTGATAGGTTCGCACAACCTTATCGGAAAATGGTACGTGCTAAAGGGTATAGTACATTTACAAAGGTGTGGGGTGTAAATGTTCTATAGAGAATTATATTCTGATAGACAAATATCCCCATCAAATAATGCTTCCAGCACACTGTGGCCCAAATTAATGAAACAATTCCCAAGCTTGTCGGTCTTTGCACGCGCAGAATCCGTAAGTAGCAATGAATGGTAGGTAACATGGATTGGCAGAACACCTGAGCAGGCACATTCTCGGTGTCAAAATAAGGGTTTTACTTGACTGTCGTAGAAGAAGCAGACCAACGAACAAGACCTGCATTTTCATGCTCATTTGTTTACTTGGATAACTTCATTGAAAATTCTATTCCAGCTAGAGAAAGCGACCATCTCTCTCTCTCTCTCTCTCTCTAGATATATATATCTTACACTCCTGAACAAAAAGTATTCACACTTCGCACTGGTGGATCATTACCAGGTTGTAAGAATTGCTTCAAAATGTCCAAAGAAATAAAAGGAACAAGAGACAAAAAACTACAACAACAACAACAACAACAAAAACACAGAGATTGGCGATTTATTGAAAACTGCATTTAAACTCAARCAGGCTGTTTATCAGCTGATCAAAAGTTTAAGAACCATAGCCCAAAATACCTACAACAGAACTAAAAGTGTCAAAAAAGGACTCAGTAGTAAGTAGCGCCACCGTTCTTGTTGATAACTTCAAAAACTTGCTTCGGCATGCTTAATGCAACTGTTTCCAGGAGGATATTGGAAAGGTTGCTCCACTTGGTGAAGACGGCTTTAAAAGGGCATCCACAGTCTGGAATGACGTATGTTTTTGTAAACGTCCCTTGCCATCTATTCCCAAACATTTTCAAGAGGATTTAGATCAGTRGAGGACACAGGATGGTCCAGAAGCTCAATGTTATTGTCCTGAAAGAAGTCCTTCATCAGACAGGCAATGTGAACTGCAGCATTGTCCTGTTGAAAGACCCAGTCATTACCACACAGATGAGGGTCCTCAGTCAAGAGGGATGTCTGCTGCAACATGTCCACATAGATTAGATTAAATTCTTTCTTCTCCAAGAATAAACATTTCTTCCATCTTTCAGTGTCCCATTTGTTGATCGTAAAGTTTGTGGTGGGGGAGGAGATGTGGCTGTCGGAGATGTTTTTTTCTTATTTAAACCCTTCTCTTGCAGATGTTGTCTTATGGTTATTGGGCTGCAGTCAGCATCAGTACAGGCTTTAATTTGGGTCGAGGACTGGCCTGTGTCTTCACGGATAGTTCGTCGGATCCTCCAGCTCAGTGCAGGTGACATTTTTTTGGGTCTACCACTTGATTTTTTTTGTCACATAACTCACAGGATCTTTAAAGAAATTTACAATCCACRTGCGAAGAGTGAATATTTATAATATTTTATGGTCTTAAGATTTTATTCAGGGATGTTCTATGACTGATCTCTGACCCAGTTGGTGTAAATATAGTATTTTGTTTTACACTGTGTAAGTGTGAACAATGTGTGTGACTAATATAACATCTGGAATTGTTAACAGTAAAAAGTGTATATTTATTTACAAATATTTATTTAATTTGTGTAACTTTCAACATTTATATCCATGAAAAACAAGCATTTTTCTTGATTATACTTTCTGTACTGCATTGCAATATACACCAGTAGTCAAATATATTATGAAAATATATATATTGAAAATTTGAATATTGAACATGGTCAAAATAAGAAATAATGGAGCAAGTCCCACTTGTATTAATACCAAAAGAAAAAATAGATTMATTATTTAATCATCATTTTACAATTGTTCAATGGTAGTACAAATGTTCAGCAATTGTAAATCTGACATAAGTAGGCAGTCTTCTTGATTGAAAACATCTTATTAGTATACTTACTGAAACTAAAMTCTTGTGAAGGCTACATTTGGGCAGTTTTTGACCTAGATCCTAATCAATGTACTTCTATCAATGTCATAACGTTTTTTAAAGGACTTGTCTCTGTAGTGTCTGACCAAAGGCTTAAACAGATTGATTATTAAAGAGGTTATGAGTCGGGTTAGTGGGATAAAGGTTGTATGAAATATTGTGGCAAATTTTTTTAAAGGGTCTGTCATTGTGCACAAACAAAGCAAGTTTAATGAAGTTATTTTTTTGCATGGGAATTAAAATTTAGCTGTTGGATCTTATGAGCATTTCCCAAKKGTTAGTAATGACAAATATCAAAAGTTAGCTAATTGAAGATGGCATCCTAAATTTAATACGTTTAATAAGTATAGAGTGTGTGTGCTCTGCAATGAATTGTTATAGAAATGTTTATTATTATTGTTGTTGTTGTTGTTGTTATTATAACAAAGAACAATAAACATGTGTAATTACTAATATCTTAAAACTGAGCTTAGTTCATTTATTTGTTTTAATTGAAAAAACATTTCCACCATGTGCACGGTTGCATGTACAGAAATGATAAAAACCTTAAATTGTACTTCTGTGTTCAACAAAACATTTASTTAGGACATGCAGGAAATGTTTATGCTTCGAAAACGGAAGGATTTACAGACAGCTAGATGTTTTTCAGCTTTTCACCAGAATGCTTTTTCGGGTGACTTCCTCATTTCTGGAATGTTTTTTTGATGCTATTTTTAATGTGTGACACATGTATTTTCACCAGTTTAGCTTTCCAGATGTAATCCTGGTATGGCTGTACAATGACGGTGGCTTTAGGTACTTAGCAAAAAGTTGACAGCACATTTATGAAAGGAAAAAATTCTATACCTATATTTATTTTTCATGGCATTCATTGGGAACAGCAAAGTAAGAATTACATTGTACAGGGAGAACATGCTTCTTTARTTGTATTGCACATGACAGTAAACTTGAAAAATGAAACTTTAAATGTATATTATGATCTCACTGGCCACTCCATTAAGTACAGCTTTCCAAATGCTGGAATTTGACCCACTTTCCTTTGCTGATCTGTTTTAATTCAGCCACATTGCAGGGTGTCCGAGCATGAACAGCCTGTTTAAGTTCATGCCACAGCATCTCAATCAGTTTTAAGCCCGGACTTGAAAAAAACTTGTTTAAAAAATATATATATATATTTAAGCCATGCAGAGAAAGACTTGCTGGTGTTTCGGATACTTGGCCTGCTCCATTACCCAAGCTTGAGGTCACGAACTGATGACCAGACGTTCTCCTTAAGGATGTTCTGGTTTAATGGTTCCATCAATTATGGCAAGTTGCCCAGGTCCTGAAGCTACAAAGCAGCCCCAGACCATCACACTACCACTATCAATGATTAGACGAAAGTTCAACATTGAGGATAAAATAACAYGGTGTTCCATAAAAAGTATAATGTTTTTTTTTTATGCAACACCGTGTTAGTTTAACCTCAATGTTGAACTTTCGTCTAATCAGTTCACAGGGTTCTTTTATGAGCTCTTGTTTGAGGCGTCGTGTTTTCTACAATACTGTCCCAATGGATATTTTCCTGTGGAAGTAATTTCACTCTGTTTCTCCTCCACARTAGAGATGCCTACGCAGCAGGAGAGAAAACACCAGCCAGTTGGGCAAGTTGAAGCTCCAGATGGAGGTTGGGGCTGGGTGGTGGTATTCGCACTCTTCATGGCTTCAGCCCTAGTCTTTGGGCTGATCCGCAGTTTGGGGGTTTTCTTTGTGGAGTTTGTGCAGTATTTTGGGGAGAGCGCGCAGGCTGTTTCCTGGATAACCTCCATAGGAGTTGSCATGCAGCAGTTACTGAGTGAGTGAAACCACATGTACAAGTGCAAACATTTACCGCTTCTCATGCAGGAAACTAATGGCTTTAGCCATGTATCATTTGTACACAGGAAATATGGTCATGACTGTTGGTCATGAGTAAGGTTTGAACATGTTCTTAGTAGTGATGGGTCGTTCATAAATGATTCTAATGTGACTCAAAAGAACGAGTAGTCTCGGAGAGTGAATCCTTCATTGTCTACTGGGCGCGCATGCGCAAAGCATCGCAAACCCTCTGTAGGTTATGTACAGGAAACAGAATTGAACGGTTCTCAACGAATCTTCCAAGTCTGAGTGGTTCGTTCTTTTGTCATGTGACTCCCATAGACGCTGTGCAGTGCAATAGATTCAAAAGAACGAACGACTCGGACTAGAAGACACCATGACGAGCTGCTCATTCTGTTTATAATATATCCTTAGCTGCAYTGTAATATTTTCATTACTGGAACTATAGCCAAAATGTGTGTATGTAGACGTGTTGGGGGTCTGTTTATTGAAAATGTAAGATTTTGATTTTATTTCTGGTCAAAAGAACGAAATGAACTAAATGACTCACAAAGAGATTCGTTGATTTTGATGAACGAGATTCAAAGAACCGAGTCACTAAAATGATTCAAACTTCCCATCACTAGTTCTTAGACGGATTTAATTGAAACCTCAGCTTAAAATCATCCGATTTGCATGAATTGCTGCTCTTTTAGGTGCTCTTAGATCTTTAAAGTCGTTTGTGAAAATCAGTTGTTTGTTATATTACTGGCATTTAGTTWAAAAAAAAAATTGGACACATTCATACATTAAGAAAAATAAATAAAGTGGCTTAAGTATGACAATTATTAAACGGCAGTTTAATTATTAAACACTTTTCTTGGTGTAGAAATGAATCCAAATAATGTGTACTTCTAGCCTTTACATTCATAGTTGTTTTTGAGTCAAAATAATTTCCACTTCTGATTTTCAGTCTTTCCTCTCATTGTTCATTTGAAGTCAAAATGAATTTCTCTTCTGGTTTTTAACGTTTTCATTGTTCAATCGATGATGTTCACTTTTGCTACACAAACATTTAAACAGAATTATACTAAAAGATCGAAAAATGAAGCCCAATGTTTGCTGTAGAGTTCCAGCTGTTATATCAATATACACAGTTTAGTCTCATCTTTGCTACAAAAGCTGGATATATATTTGTGTATGTGTGTGTGTGTGTGTGTGTGTGTGTGTGTGTGTGTGTGTGTGTGTGTGTGTGTGTGTAGGTCCTATTGGCACAGCTGCTTGTAATGCGTATGGAGCTCGTCGTGTTGTTATGTTGGGAGGCTTTCTTTCTGGACTAGGACTCATTTTGGCATCTCAGGCAACAAAACTCGCACATCTTTACCTGACAATGGGAATTATTTCAGGTAACCCCTAATCTGCACAGTTTAATATTTAATAATGTTTAATAATATTTAATAATGTTTTCCTTTGCACAGCTAAATATCTACATGATATTCTTCTAATCCCCGCTTTAGGGTCAGGCTGGGCGCTGGTCTTCACCCCTACAATAGCTTCTGTGATGCAGTATTTCAGCACGCGCCGTTCTCTAGCTATGGGCCTTGGCTTTACGGGTGTAGGTTTATCTTCCTTCGCATTCTCTCCGCTTTTCCAATACCTGGTGCAGTTGTACGGATGGCGTGGGGCACTCTTGATTCTCGGTGGTCTCAGCTTCAACATTGCGGTCAGCGGTGCCCTTATTCGACCGCTCAAACCTACTAAAGTTGTGGAAAAGGTACTTTTACCCTACCCTGCTGATAGATCATCTTTCTATAAATTTTCACCATTAAAATGCTGGCCAGATTCTGTTGTTAAAATCTATAATTCCCATCCTCTCTTATTTCTTTGCCAGACTAAAAGCAACAGCGTATCTGAAGGTTGTTTGTCGTTCTTTTCCCGTTCCTGTGAGTATTTTGAGCTGTCGTTGCTCTTGCACCGCGGCTTCCTCACCTACAGCTTGGCTGTCACATGTTTCAATGCTGGATACTTCATTCCATATGTCCACCTTGTGGCCCACAGCCGCCTTGTGGGCTTCAGCGAATACCACGCTGCGTTTGTCATTTCCAGCACTGGTGTGACGGACATTGTGGGGCGTGTGGTGGCCGGCTGGGCCTCAGATTTGCGATGTATGCGCTCCATTCATCTACTGACCATATGGACAGGTTTAGTAATTGTGTTCCTCTTCTTGCTGCCCGTCTGCTCCATGAACGAAAACTATGTAGGTCTGCTGACAGTCAGCCTGGCATATGGCTTCTGTGCTGGTGCTATGACCCCACTGGTGTTCTCCGTGGTGCCAGATATTGTGGGAACGGAACGCATGGTTGGTGCTCTTGGACTCCTGCAGCTTATTGAAAGCGTCGGAGGCCTGCTTGGAGCACCACTGTCAGGTAAGCAGCCATTTTTGAAGATTGAAGAGACTTTGTTGGTGATGTTTGTCTCTCATTATTACCTTTATCATTAATTACTTTTACTTATTCTGACACACTCGTATGCTATTGTTATGACTTGGGTTTAAATCCCAGGGATGTCATAGATATCTGTGACTGCGAGTCAATGAGAAAATGAAAGGTGTGTATCCTTATTAGGTGGAATGAGGGATAGAAACTTCAAGCCAGTCAAGTGTTGTGTATTTTGTTGTGGACTCATCACACAGGGTGAGAATCGTGTCAACAAAAATTATAGTATTGGGGGAAAGAAAAATGTATGCTCTGGAATAGTCTCTGTGTGATGATGATATGCAGTGCTACAGCTATGCATACCCAGAACAGCATTTTACCTGAGTGTGTTTTAGTTATTTGTTTCTCTGCTCCTCTCGCAGGCTGGTTGAGGGATTTAACAGGTTCTTACACAGCTTCCTTTTGGGCAGCCAGTGGATTTCTCTTGGTCGGTACTATATTAACCATGGCTCTTCCCTACTTCTGCACCTGTACTGATCCCCCACCCCTGTCGCCAAAGAGGATCGGGAGTGAGTTCACTGATGATGAGCAAATTAAAGAGAATTTATCCTTTGCAGAGGACATACAGAGCTCAGACTCCACGATTCAAGAAGCACTTCCATCTCAGAACCACGTAATGGAAACGAATCTGGACATTGAAGATGCAAGTAGATCAGACAGAACATAGGCCTACTTGCTGATCGGCGGAGCGATTGATATAGGCTTATCATTGGAATAATATTGACCAAGTATACTGATGTTATGCAGTATATGATGTTATACTTTTTTACTGTAAAAAGAATGACAGTGTTTACAGAGAAACTGTCAGTAGCATGTAAATGTCAACCTGACAGAACGAAACCATCACCAAAACCTTTTACCACCTAATTTTCCTTTGGGAACAAAGATCAAGTCAGAAAAAAACTTTGTGTTGATGGTTATTGTGTGAAACAAATCTGACTCGTATGCAGCAGTGCTCACCAAATATGGCAAAGGAAATGGAGGAATTCACATGAAAGGTGAACCTCCCATTGGTGAGCGTGCATTGATTTGCTGGCAAATAACATGTAAAGGACATTTTGCTGAACATCTCTCACTGGTTAGCCTAGCAATAATCACTCATGGTTCTGTATCTTTAAAGAGTATATTATCTTATGCCAGCATTGAAGAACAGTTTCACATTTTAATGAATAGTCTCAGGTTATACATGCTGSAAATACCAGTGAAATACTATACAAGTGGTTCCCCGAAAGCAGCCCAGCCATCAGCTGAGCTGTGTCTGTTGTATGGGGTCCTACCATGGTGTAGTAACTGCGGTCAGAATTACATGATGCACTTGTGGGCAAACGTGAATATATATTTGAAGCGAACCTTTCATCACTGCAGGTTTCAGTAGTCTACTAAACCGGCATCGAGGACACAAATTCATGCACAACTTTTACAACAATTTTCTAGTTAATTTTGAATATTAGACTTGGTACTAGGAATAGTAGCTGAATGTACATTACCTGAATATCACAGCATACATTTGCACTATTTTTCTACACTGAAACTGAACAACCCCCCACCTTCAGGTTTATTTCTGTCTGCTCGAAAAAAGAAATGCTGCCTTTGTGGTCGGAATTGTTGGCGTACAGACATGCTGTGAAGATGACCTTTATCCTGGCATTAGTAGAAGCATGTTCAGGGGACATGAAGTGTAATGAGTAACTTACTAATCTAAGTTTGTGTTTAAAAAAAAAAAACAACAAGAAGAAAGGAAAAATATTTATTTCAGCTCTTTGGCCAGATGGTGGCCTAAATTTCTTTGCCCAAGATGTGTGTACTTCTAAGGCGTCTTCCATGTTGGCTTGGTTAGAAAGCACACTTAACGCACATGACCGAATTTTACGGACATTTAAAATTCTGGCACTATTTTTTTTTTTTTTTTTAATGACATCATGACAAATAAATATTTGAAGGCTAAAGGGTAAATTGAAATCAGTTACTCATTAAACATTGTTTCAGCTTCTCGGAGGTTACTGTGACAAATCTGTTGCAATCACCAAATGAAACATTTATATGTGCTGAATGGCCTAGCTAAGCTGACTCTTTTTCAGCTGAGTCATGGTGCATTCAATTTTCCAATCCTGCCTCTTTCTATTAGGTGTAGTCCATGTACTTCCATGTATAGGAGCAGCCTGAATTTCCATGCCTGGCCATAAAACAAGCATTAGATCAGAGTGTGATTTTTGTTGACGCCAACCCTAAAATAATCTGAAATCTGTGTCAGTGTCTAAGTGCTTTTAAATATGAGACTTTAATTTACATTGAGCTCCTTACCATATGAGCCTTAATCTATTGCTCTACTCTAATCTTAGCTGCTCTACTGGAACAACCGCACAAACTGTAGGAAATCAGTCAACATGAGTGAATCTGGCACACAAAGCAGAAACTTAACAAAAATAAAAACAAGGGGGTGGGGGATTTTTTTTTTCTCCTTAAGCATCCGTCTTAAAGACTGCTGATGGAACATGTGTGCTTGGAAATCCTTTGTGCTAAATGATTGTTTATCATTTAAAGTTCATTTTTATTTCTTTCGKAAATGATCATGTTTGTGTGTCTGTGCGAACAAGCTAATGCATTACAAGGATTCAATTGTTGACTTTTTAAACTACTTTCTCTGAACAACCTTCAGGTGGATTGAATGCAGTTGACATTTGAAATAACCGAATGGTTTGTCTTGTCCCTCACGTGCCTCTACTTTGCTGATTAGGTTTTTCGGGGATCATGGCTATCATACTTGATTACATTTGATTACTGTGCATTATGTTTAAGTTTGTACACAATTATGTCTGAATTAATAATCGAATGTTACAGAAAATCTACTTTTTTATATATTTTGTATGGTCAGACTTTATACTACAGGGTGCTCTACAAGGCTTTATATATAGGGGTAATTAAAACATTTTAGCAATATCATTTTAGATAGCTTTTAAGAATGCCTCATACGAAAGAAAGTATTGAAATCATTCTCATAGCTGGATCAGTAACGCATTTGGAACACATTTGAAGTGCAAATCCATACATCATGCTCTGTATTAACACAAGCTCATCATGATTGAAAAACAGCTTCATGTGTGTCATGCTCATATGAAAATGTAATTCCCCTTATGTATGGAGTCTTCTGAGACTCCATACATAAGGGAGTCATATACATATATTATGTATATACACATACATATGTTGATTAAATAAAAACTTGATAAATATTTTTTGTGTTTGTATTGTTTGAGATGGATAGCAGTGGTATTAATGCTGATTAATAACAGTTTTGATGATCAGTCTTCTGGAAGGTTGTTGTCTACAACAATATATTTCCATAATAATCACTTCTGATRCATCTGAGCTTAAAGAGACACAGAAGCAAGCAAGTTTATTTTTCTACATTGTCCCTCGGAAGATATTGTAGAAATCATTCGCTTCGGGTATGGAAACATTCATAGATAATACGATGCTTATGCAAGAAAAAAAAAAACTGAGGAAAATAATTTTCCAGTTTTGGTCTTTAAAAAAATAAAACTTTTTGAAGGGAATCAGAACTGTTGTAGATGAACAGTTCATCTACAACAAATGCATGAACAAAAAACAGCATGGCCCAAGAAGGTGCAATTAAAACAAACTGTTTAAACTGAATAATATTCCAGTCTCTGAAACTGAGAGATATCAGATATCTCTCAAACCATACAATAGAATTGCTCTGTACTACTTTAGATAAAAAAATTTAAAAAAACATGATCAGAATGAGTTGATGATAAAACCAAGAGTTAACTGGGTATTGCATTGTCCTGCTTCCAGTATGGTGAAGGAAAACACTGKTGATCACAGAGCAAAGCTAAAACTTCAGCAGTGTTTTTTTTTTGTGCACATTTTGCACACTGCTAAAYTCAAATGATCTGCACCATCTGGCCTAGTAATCATAATGGGGTTCAGGTACAAAGATCAAAGGTGATAAAACAGCTTATAACTTTTATAACTGTTTTCACTTTTTGTGTCACAGTCAAGTGATCACAATGCAGAAAAACAAAAAACAATACATTTATGAAATAACATCTTCCAGCACATGTGTGAGAATAACAAGAGGACTTGTACAATCTTGCATCKTCTTGTTATGGGGTTTTGATATCAGCACTGCGTCGTTTCAGCTTCTCAGGGTTGTTAGAAGCCATTTGGGAGAAATCCCTAAAAATATCATGATAGGTCTCATCACCTGCAGACAGTCAGAGAGACGAGAAGGAATGTGGGGAGTTTGGGTTGAAAAGAAACAGAAGGGATTGAACTAATTAGCATCMTCATTTCCACATTGTTTTATATCAAATGTACAATGAACATTCACACACTTCATAGCTCTTGTTCTACCGATGCCCCTGCATAGACTTTTATTTCCTCAACTTTTCATCAAAMCTCTCCCCATCTCAAACCTGACACCAAGTCCAAAGGCTCAGGTGCGTTGGACGGAGATATGATAATTCTTTTTTTTTTAATCTACTTGCATTGTGCCACGAGGACTGAAGTTATACTTCTGTCAATAGAATAATACACTAGTGCTTTCTTCATCATTGCATCCAATTCACTGCATGCTTCATATGCTGAACATCTGATACTCCCCTCCGCCTTGTAAAACACTCCGCCAGCACACATTAAGCAGCATCGCAAACCTTCTTATTGTAGTCTTCTGATACTGATTGTTATGGCAGTATGTCGATGACACAAAAATTAACACAATTATAAAAACATGCACACATTCAGATGCAAATGCTGACACGGACAAAGACACACATTCAACATGCTCTTTAATACAACAGATGTTGTATTAAAATGTTAGCGTCAAAAAAGCGTCTCTAAAGTAAGAAGCAGTTTAATTTCCTTTTCCTGCTGTCCTAAAATACTGGAACACTGGAAAGGCTAAAAGCAGCATGCAACATACAGTGAGTGGCAGAAAAGCACCGTGCAGTGATGTACTGATCCGATATTTAGGAACACTCCTGAAACAATACTGGTCTAARTTCCTTGACCAATATTGGACAGGATTTGTTGGTTCACTGACACAGACGTCATCACAAGTTTGTAAAGAATCCGGCCTGGCTATTTTAAAGATGTCAGTACCTTTTAATCAATACTCAGAGGTCTAATATTAGCATTGTGCCAGTTTATTATTAGTTCGGCTTTTACAGATAAGCTGGAGGAAAAGGAAGTAAAGGCACAACACCTCGATCGATTACCTGTGACGCAGCGCAGATGACACACACTGCAAGCATGGAAACTTGGCCGTCCATCTCAGGACAAACACAAACATACGCACAGAGACAGCGAGACAAACATTTACACAGAGAGACACTGACATAGAGACAAGCTGCCATTATAAAGCTTCTTTAAAGCTAGGAAAACTGCAAATATATCCCCCAGTGAGTGTTTAAGAAGCATCTGCTAGTATCTTCAGCATGTTTCTCTATTGCCTTTCACCAAAAAAAAAAAAATTAAAAGTGCATTAGAAGCATGAAACAGCAGCTTATGACTATGTGACATTATCCCTTTCTTGACTTTGTTCCCCTATTCCAAACCTCATGTAAACATTTCATTAGGATTTTATCACATTTACATAATGTACATAACTATATATACGGACTATGTACAACTATACAGGGCTTAAATTATACATATTAAACATTTACATTATTTTACACAAGAACTAAAAGATTCAATAGCTTTCTGTGCTGGTGTAAGAATAATAATCTACAATGGAGTAATTCTGTCCAGCATTCTCTGGTGTTCTTATTTCACAGTAAAACAATGTTACCCTGGTAACTTTGTAAAACAATGTTGACTTTGTTTTCTTGAAATGTTTTACACAACGCACTGAACTGAAAAGCAGGGCAAAATTATCCTATTATGACATTTTAAACWAATTTTAGGTTAGCAACTTGACAACAAAGATGATTACATCCTTGAACAAATTTATTTAACAGGGAATACATGCTCAACATCTGGATTTAAAGGAGCAGTGATGTCCCCTGCTGGCCATAATGGGTATTGTATTTGCAATAAACTGACTAATCACTTAGCCTTTTCAGTCACTCCACCCAGCACCAGGCATTCTGCTGACCTGAATATTCCCGGTGTCACTTTTTTAGGGGATGGGACCATGAACATTCTATCACCTCAGTTTTGGATGCTGGCAAATTAGATATCTTGGGAAAGATAGAATTCTATCATGTATACTTTAGTACTGTGCAAAAGTCTTAGACACCCCTTTGTTTCTAAGTACAAACTTTCCTAGTTATTTATTTTTTTATTTTGGGAATATGAAAAAAAAATTTTTGCACACATTATATAAGCAACCACTTCTTAGACAAAAAACAAAATGGAAGCTGCTGGGTTTGCATGCAAAAAAGAAGCAGAAGCAGATGCAAAAGTCCTCAGTAGAACTGTGGGTTGTTCTGCAGGATGCTCATTAAACTGAGTAGCTAATTTCCTTTAAAAAATAAAAATAAAAAAAAATACCCATGTACCCTAAACACTAAAGGTTTCTCAAAATGCTGACACGTCAAATACTGACTTTGTATCATTAATTACTGTTTAGTGAGCTTCATAGATTTTTCCCTTTTTTAAAGACATGCTTGCTCTAGGGAATTTATTTGCATGTGCTTAAGACTTTTTGCACAGTACTGAGAAAGCAATCAAACAGTACTGATGATAAGCACAATACTCTAACGTCACAGTTCCACTGAAGTATATATAGAAGTACAGAACTTCAATCAGCATGGCACATAATTCTGATGCCCATATTCGGCTGAAGAAATGTCACCTATTCGTTCTGTCCACCTAGACCCCACCCACTAAGATGGTTTTTCAAGGCCTGAAAGCCTTTCTTGGTTTGACCAATAAGATCCCCAGGCCCGCCTCCCCCAGCACCACCCAGCCCCTCGGAGAGACCTGATTGAGCGAAGCCGTCCATCTCCCGCATCTCCTTGTTCATCTTGGCTATTCGGAGGCTGTGTRGAAAAGGAAAAATATATTCGGTCATCATTTATATCCATTAACTCTCCGAACTGAAGCTTGTAACATCTTGCTCTGACTGAAATTATATTCTAAAGGTTATGATTCACTTTGTCATTACTAAGTGAGAGCTCTCATTTGCAAAAGGTTAAGATGGATGAAATTTTTCCCAGACTAAAGAGGTGATTAATAACCAAAAGAATGAAGGTCTTTTGGTTATTAATCACCTCTTTAGTCTGGGAAAAAAAGACAAGACAAAAAAGTGATAATACTTAAAACCTCTTCTTGACTTACAGTGTAACGATATCGGCGTTGGCACTCTCTACAGCTATGGTGATTGGATCTTTTTGGCTGATGTCTTTTTTGTTGTAGTCAGCTCCTCTCTTCAAAAACAAACACACCAGCCTGGCGCGCACACACACACACACACACACA